>DWBA01000574.1:0-12841 GCA_018236825.1 Apodemia zela | reverse complement strand
TAACAAACATCCATCCATCCATCCATCCATACATCCAAACATCCAAACTTTCGCATTTATAATATTAATATAGATAACAATGAATTAGTTTGTTTGAAATTTGTGTTTTGTTATTTTAAGTAAAACCAATTATTTTATAATTACAACAAAGTATTTATATGGACTAGTGAAAGCCGTGTATAAAATTAAACTGATAGTGTCAGCAGCACTTTGTGTATCAAATTGTTAATATATTCCTAATTATTAATTTATTGGGTGCTGTCCAAATATTCTGATAAGAATTAGTTAATATGAGTGTGCAGGTGTAAGATAAGTTACCCAGATCACGGTCCATCTGTATGGTACTAAGTTCTTTCTACTTGCCATATAAAGTTTGGCATGAAGATAAATATGACACCTACAGTATATAAGCTTGAAGACAAGAAACATATTTACCAGTACCAATATCAGGTTAAGGCTATACATATATAGTTTTTCCTGTATATATCAGACATAATGTTTATAAGGATTTTTACTGACACAAAGCTAGTTATAGAATGTATGTTCATGTCTTTATATGAGTTGTCTATAATAATATTATCTCACTCTTAATAACATTCAAACATATTATAGAAAATTACTTTAACTTACATTAATCAAGTCTATAAATTATTGTTACAGTGTTAACTTACAAATATGTTACTATTAAAAAGACACTAATTACTTTGCTTGGTCTCAAACTAAAGTAAGGCAGTGTTTTATGAGGTGTGGAAAAGCCAGACTTTTATTCTTCCATAGCTAAATCCACACATGAAACAAAGTATGTTAATACAATTCTGCTAACAAATCAATTATAAAATAAATAATTCTTTCAAGATAAACTATGCAATAGGATATTTACTGATTCATACTAAATAAATGTTAACAAGCTACCAAGATAATCACAATACAAACAAAATAAACTATGTATTTACACAAATCTGTTTAGTTATTGTTTCTTTACATATTTATTGCCTATGTATTAATAGTAGAAAAAAAAACAGCAACCACACATTCAAATGACACTCAGTCTTATATATCAACCAATACTGGCAAGTTTGTTACATTTTGTACTAAGAAATCAAGATAAGACAATGCTTTTTCACTAAGTAAAGTAATACTTTGAAAAAAGTATCAACATATTAAAGAAATTTACAAATATTTTAATAAATACTTAATTAGTGAAAATGCAGACTTAAAAATACAAAAAAAATTATATACTCCCTACACATTACTACTGTGACTAGAAAAACTGTAAGTAGCAGGTGTAACACATGTATTTACACATACTTGTATAGATGGTTTAAAAGAGGATGGCAAAAGTTTATGAGCCTCTGGTACCGGGGAATAGCTACGACATATTGCTGCCTCAAAATGTACAGGCTCATTTTTGTCTGCTGGAATCCCGTCAAAGCTTGTTTGTTTAGCTGAATCACCTGTTCCACTATCTTTGCACGAAGAATGTTCCGATAAATTGTCAGGATACATATTAGGGGATTCGCTATCACTATGCACTACTTGTGTCATCTTCAAATTTTCCGGTGGGTATGCATGAGAGGTGCCCGCCATATGTCGACGAGTACGATAAATAATACCCACCCATATTATTGACGTAATAACTGCACAACACACTATAGTTATTATTATTATTCCAGTCATATCTTCCTCTTTTACCCGTATCGCTACTGGAGGCATGACCTTAACTTCAATTATCTGTTTCTTAGTACCTAAATCATTAGAAATTTCACATTCATAACGACCAGCATCACTAGATTCTGCAGTTAAAATCACAAGTAACTGATCATCTCCTGTGAAGTAATGACGTTCACTAGGTCCTATTGGAACTCCTTCTTTAAGCCACTTTAATACTGGCTTAGGAGATCCAGTTACCATACATGGTAACACAACTGATTCTCCGCTGGTTACTTCTTTGTTCTCCATAACTTTGATAAAAGATGGCTCTTGCAGAACAGTTAATGTAGCATTGGCAATAATTAAACCTGCCGGATTTCTTGCTGCACAGCTGTAGATACCCATATCATTTGTTTTAGCATTAACAATAAAAAACAAATGATCTGTAGGCATTACATTCATACGTCTCTCTCTTGCTGCAGGAAAATCATTACCACCGTCTTTTTTCCACGATATCTCAGGAGGGGGATCACCAGTTGCTGCACAGTTTAATGTAACAGTTTCTCCTGTTTTTACAGTGACGTTTGTTGGAGTTTGAATAAAGTGAGGAAATGTCACAATATTTATTTTTGCTTTCGATGAATAGGTGGTACCAAATTTGTTGCTCACTATACATTGATATTTTCCAGAGTCTGAATGGGATACATCGGGGATAATTAAAACAGAAGTAGCAAGCCGGTGACCTTTTTCAGATAATGTAACATTTTCATTAACAGTTGGGTTACTGATGTTACCATTATTTTTTCGCCATAAAAATGTCATGTTACTGAAAGGGTTTGATGTTGCTGAACATATAAGATTAGCCGACTGGTTTTTAATAGCCAAATGTGACTTGGGATGCTCAACAATTTTTGGCTTTGGAGAGTCACCGCAGTTCTCCTCTTTAAGTTTGGAAACAACAAATCCTCTCACTTCCGCCGGATATGCACATGTAGCCGTAATGTGTTTATGTTCTACTTTTTCCTTGGTCCACTTAACCATCCACAGTAAGTTACAATCGCAAAGCAAAGATGTTGAGTTGAGATAAAGTTTCCTCAACTTTGTCATAGTATCGAATGCATGTTGTTGTATTGACGTTATATTGTTACTCCTTAAATCCAATTCCATAACATTTACTAGCCCCTCAAAAGCTCTGGAGCTAATGGATTTAATATGATTAGCTGATAAATTAAATAATATTAAATTTTGCAGTTTTGAAAAAGGTCCGGACATATCTTCTACAGTCCAAGATATCTTATTATTGCTTAAAGATAATGTTTGTAACTTCACCATATGACTGAACGCCTCTTGAGATATGGATGAAATATTATTATAATTTAAATTAAGTTTGTTAAGATTTTTTAAATATTGAAAATTACGTCCTTCAATTTCCATCAAGTAGTTGTGGGATAAATCCAACTCTTCTAAGTTGGAACAAAGCTCCCAGCTCCCAGAGTCAATTTGCGATATTAAGTTATCAGACAAGGAGAGTGTAGTCAAAGATTCCAAGCCATACATCCATCCTTTAGATATACTCCTAATCCTATTATGATCCAATTGCAATAAATTCACTGATTTGAATCCAAAAAATGCACCATCCATTATGTTATCAATATCATTATATTTAATCTTGAGTGTAGTTAGGCTAGACAGTCCATGAAATAGAAGTCCATTAATGACATGCAGCTTATTATGATTAAGTTCCAATACTTCCAAATGAGACTGATGCTTAAATAAATGATTGGGTAGTGATGATATATCATTCTTATTGAGTTTTAAGGAAATCAAGTTTGTTAAATTGTTTAAAGCACCTTCTTCTATGTGGTTTATGCCATTACTATTCAAGCTTAATGATTTAATAGAACTATTTACAGGAAAATGACCAACATCGATGGATGATATTTTGTTTCTGTTTAGGCTTATATCTTGTATTTGATTTATGTGTATAAAATTTGGTATGGTGCGTAACAAGTTTTTATCTAACTTCAGTACTTTCAGTGAGGTTAGTTCATGGAAACCGTTTGTAATGTCTTTACTAAGTTTATTAGACTTTAAGTCCAATTGCTCCACCCACTTAGGAATTCTTGGCACAGTTAACATCATTTTCGATGAACAATCAACATACTTTTCCAAACAGTCACATTTTTGTGGACAATCATAGGATTCAGTTTGAGACGTAATTTTTAAGAGTAACATTACAGTTATAATCGTAACCAAATGGGGCTCCCCCATTTTCATTCATTTGGATAAGTACTCAAATCATTGATTTCAATGTTGCTTCTTTGTTCTTACATAATTCTCTTTTAGTCACAAGCACATAAAAGTCAACAAAGCTGCCACATTTAATTAAAAACTTTTTAAATCGTCACATTTTGGAATCCACGTAAAACACATTAAACAAAAACAATTTCGCTTAATGTTTACTGTTACGGACTCGACCGCCATTTTATTTTATGGATGTCGCCTCAGTGTTGCCAAGTCAAATTTAGAATTTAACCCAGGTGCAAAATACATTTACCTTAGATAATATTACAAGTTACGGCGTAAAATAAAATCACCCCTTAACTCTTCTTATTCTCTTCTTATTATATATCTTAGGTACTTCTTATTTTAGATATTTCTTATTTACATATTACTTCTTATTTTACATATTATATAGATTAACTGTTAGGTTTAGGTATAAATATAGGTTATTTTTTTTTTGTTATTTATTTTGTTTTGTGCATTATTTTTGAGAATAAATGTTTTTCTATTCTATTTAATTCTACATAACAGGTATGTAGAACACAGGCGGTCAAAAGCTTGAACATCTTTTGACGTGACGAATCAACTGAAATATTTTTTCTATATTTTTTAAATTTAAAAAAAGATGTACGAAACTTTGATGTCAGTAATATTAAAACATCATTAAGTTTATAATATGTCAATGTTATAGTATCACAAACATAGGTATAATTCCGTGGTAACATATAAAAATTCTCACTTTTTTATATCAAGGAATAGATTAAAGCTATTGTAATTAGGTACTTTTTTAAACGATTTTACAGTAATAATTATCTACATTTCTGAAAATCTTCTGGCAACAGTATTGTGAAAATAGCATGGAGTGTAGAGATAAGAAAGACCAACTTGTACATGGGGAAACTTGTAAAAATGTACCAGGAAAACGCGGCGCTGCTGTAAACTTGAACATATCTTGTAAACGGAGTGAAGTGTGCTGAGCACAGTGTTAGGCAAAATTTATTTTAATTACCGATTAATTATATAATTTGTTAGTTTCAGTCATTATCAAATAATCATGATTGATTTTAATATGACTGAATTTTTTTTATTGGTCTAAATGTATGAGACATACAGACAAACAGACAGATGAAAACTTTATAGCCTACTATTTGCACCATTACTGGTTTTTATTGAACCCATACCAATCTTCATCAAAATCTATCATGTCGTGATAATTCGTTATAACAGAGTATACAACCATACAGACAAAAATTATATGGCCTATACCCATTGTCACCATTATTGAACAAGACTCCTTTTAGTTATAATGGGACTATTGGTTTTAATTGAATACCAATTTTAACCGGTCGAGATATTCTTGAGTTATAACGGGGCATACAGACAGACAGACAAAAGTTATATGGTCTATTGTTTGCCCAATCGTGTGTTCTCACTATGAAATATTGCGCTACAAAAACAATTATCTACATGACTTTTTGTAGAAAGAGCTAGGTAAGTAAAACGAAATCAATTATTTACCTTTCTTCATCAGAAGTGGAAAAATTAAAGAATTTTATCTCTTTTCTAGCTGGATCTGTATCCATCTATAGCACACGCAGTTCGAGATTTAAAAGCTATCTTAAATAAATTACGTAGCTAATGTTGTTTCGGAAGTCCGGTAAATTAACCTGCGTGCTCGCTACACGGCCGCCGGCAAGTGGCAACCCAATGATATTTTGGTCGCCGGCGTGCTACCCGGTTGTAGGTGGATAATTTTCAAGTACATACAGTGAAACACGCCTGCCCTAAGTGCCCTTTCACACGTACCGGCTTAATGTACACGGTAGGTTTTGAGTTGTGACCGGGTCTCGCCGGATCCACCACGGCGCGTACCGGTTAACCGGTGGCCGGACTCACAGTGATGTATGGAACACTAAACTAGCATTCAGAGTTCAGACGCATCGGCCGCGGCAGTGAGTTGCTCTGGTACAACCACAGAGAGAACCTACGCACGTCGTTAACCTTTGAATCGACGTGAAAAGAAAATGGAGATAGATATTGAATTGTTAATAGCTTTAGTTGAAGCTTGACCTGATTTATGGGATAAAACTTGTTAAGAATACAAAGATAAAAATGAAACAAAAAAATGGCTTGGAGAGATGAACGGTATAATTTCTTGACTTGTTTTTTCTGGCGGCCGTATCTTCGGTACAAAATCAACATTGCAATTATTTACGGTCCATTTTTAGAGGAGTGTAAAAATTAAATTTTGTTTGAGTCATACGCAACTGTACTTGCGCTGAACGTGTCATTTGAAAGCTAAATGGGATACCGGATAGTCTTCACCGGCTACCCGGCCACCGGGGCGTGTGAAGCTCCGATTGGTAATTTAATTTATGTGAGTTAAGGTAAGTTGACTTCCGGTTGGACAGTTATCAAGTTAACAGTGCATTTGTTTGTTCTCGCAAGTTTAATTTCGATTTTCATGCTTAAAGTGATAATTTGGCACCAAAACAAAACCAAAACTTTAGTTCAAGTGACACAAAAGTGAAATGACATTAAATTTCACCAAAATTACGTTACACAATATAGTAAAAAGTGTTTTCAATAAGTGTTAATGCAACTACCTAACTGTAAATTTACGAAAACTAAATTCAATTCAATTCTTTTTTAATGGCAATGAAAAACTAAATTAACTGGGAAATTTTAATTTTAATTAACTGGAAAAACTAAATTGACAAGTGATACAACTTCCGCCGCGCCATCTTGACGTTACAAGTCATTGTTCTGTCAAATTAGTACAAAGTGTTGCCAATATAACATTTCAAATTTCTACTGTAATAACAAATATAGATTTTTGTTGAGGGACAAATTAATGTGTTATGGAATAAACTGAAAGAAGAGCTTCACAATCAAACTGCAATTATTTTTACCGAATCCATCCATAGAACTATTTGTACCACAATAGAAGAAAAACTAGTTCCAATTAAACAGGAAATAGAGGATCTAAAAACA
Source organism: Apodemia zela (assembly GCA_018236825.1). NCBI lineage: Eukaryota > Metazoa > Arthropoda > Insecta > Lepidoptera > Riodinidae > Apodemia > Apodemia zela. The sequence continues at coordinate 5,914 of DWBA01000574.1, read as the reverse complement.
GAAAATAGGAAACTGAAATCTAAAATAAAAAGCCTTGAAGTAGAATCTAGAAAAAACAATGTGTTTTTACACGGTGTTTTTTTTTTATATCATAAGATAGCAAACAGGCAGATGGGTCTCCTGATGGAAAGAGTCAACCATCGCCTATAGACACCAAAGATGATAATGGTGCGTTGCTATCTCTTTCTTCTGTTAAATGTTTATTTTTTCTGTTAAAACTGAAGACATTTTTCTTACATTGAGAGTACAACATACTTAAAAGTTTTAAAAAATATATAAAGACAATTAATTTTAAGGAATTTGATGTAAAGGCAATAAAAGTTCTGTTCACAACTTTATTTTAACATCCAGGAAAAAATAAAAAGTATTAAAAATATCAAAATACAAAGAAATCAAAAGACAAACAGCTAATATCAACCACATCAATAAATAGATATTGATTTTACACAGTATCTGAGAAAGCATTTAAACTGGGGGGCTAACAAAGAAAATCACTATAATATTTATTTTTTTCAGATATATTCAATAGAAGGTTTGCATATTGCAACACTGAAAAATTTGCAGAAATTTGAATATAGTTATTTTGAAAGTTTTTGTAATATATAAATAAATATTCCAAGACAAATTATACAAGAACTGATCTAACCCCTAAGTACGCAAATTATTTGCTTGTGTTATGGGTGTTAGTCAACTATACTAATACATAGAATTACATATATAAATACTATGCATACAAAAATATATGCATATAATATGCATGCAAAAATATATGCATATAATGTAATAGAAAACTTGCAGACAGCTTACCTGTTGAAAAAAAAATCATTACGATTGTGAAAACCCTTATAATAATTTGGTTCAAGGTTACAAAACATGGAACAGTGTTAAAGTCTTAAGAAAATTGCACATATTATGGTAGGCAGCTGCCATTTAGTAATCTTTTTGGTTACAAGTCAAAATATTTATAGATAAAATATTGCAACAGGTTTAAGGATAACTCCCAATTCTTTTTTTTTGTATCTGCAGTGGTAGTATAGTGGTTAGTAGCATGAGTGGTTCACGTGATTGAAAGCAGTCACCACTGCCCATAGACATTTACAAGACAAAATGTTAGTGGTGAACACAATGCTTGCTACTTCCAACTATATACAACTTCCTTTCTATCTGATGTGACCTTGTGAATGGGCAAAAAAACCAGGCATACCACAAATCACCAATTTGATGTGCAGTAAACCCCTAACCCCTAAAAAGATGTATTTGGCATTCTACATTACATTTACTGCTAATTTTTTGCTGTAACTGGGACTGATCGTTTTTTTACACTCTCCAAAGGTATAAGCTCTAAATAAAATATTATGTACAATGTCTATCATTTTGTAGGTTAACTATAATTGAACAGGTTAATCACTGAAAAAACTATCTAACTCAATGCTATGTGGTCACCATATTGGTACGGCTCTGGCTACAGCATAGATATGGGTCTAAAAATCCTGGGTCAGGCAATTCAAACAAAATGAGAATTTTAATTTTCCTGGAAAAGTTAACTTGTCCAAGAGTAGATATGTGCCAGGTTTGTGAAATTCGCCGAATTATCACACCATGGGACTAATACTATTGGCTTATCATGTGTGCATTTCACCTCATCCTACTTTTCTGGGAATATGTACATGACAATATTTATTTCAAACATTAATATAACTTATATTTACCTTTTTAATTTTAAATAGTATTCACCAGATGTTTCCTTTATAGATAACTTATCTGAAATTTGAGATTGAAACTTTTGTAGATGTTGCAATGCTCTTTCGTACTGTCCTGATTCAGCCAAAACCATATTTTGATATAATAACAATTCTGAATGCTCATAATCATAAGGCCCTTTCATTTGATTAGTCCTAAAGGCATCAAGAATACTATTGGCCATTTCGTAGTCACCTAGCAGGTGGTAGCTCATGGCAAACCCAATCCATGATGCTCTTTGTGTTGGCCTTAACATGAACAACTGATAGCGAGTGTCCTGTAAAACAGTATGAATTAATTATTAGCAAAAAACCATTATTGACTGTGCACACTAATTATCAATAGACAAATTACACTATTATAAATAAACATCACTGGACAAATTACACAAATTGATCTAACCCCAAAGTATGGAAAGTATTTGCTTTTAATATGGACGTTAGTCAACAATAATTAAACATAGAAATACATTTACAAATACCTCAACATTTTTAATAAACACCTAAACCCAGAAATACAGAAATATATGATCATCACAAATGTTTGTGATGACCATATATATTCTAAAATTAAACCCGAGCCCCATTAATGCATAGTCAGGTTAGCTAACCACTAGACCAATGGGGTGGTTGATTTAAGTTAACCCTTAACTAGAGGGTTTACACATGACATAGGTCTTATCAAGTTAACTAAACTAACACAGAAATATATAAAGAGATATAATAATTAAATACCAAGGCATAGATATACAAATATTTGTGTTCATCACACAAACTGTTGTATATAAAACCCGAGCCCCATTGGTAACTAGTTAGTTTGTTAAACAAATGCAGTGTCTAAAAATAATTCTATAAATTATATGAGTATACTATACTATTTTAAATTAGTTCTTCCCGTGTTGGTCCAGGCCCTCTTGAAAGATTAGACCATTTGCCGTTCTGTCAGACAGTTTGTAAAATGTTTCACTACTATCGGGACCTAGACACCTAGTAGGTGGTAAAGTTCTGTAACATCTCACTCCGGTTTAGGTGCTTTAGCTATTCCTGCCCCAATAGGGTCAATGCTTGTGTCATATTCCGGTTTGGAGGGTTGGGTAGCCGGTACACTTATGCATGTACCAATACCATCTTGCCACAAGGATAGCAATGCACTATTAACATCTTTGATGTCTATAGGCTACAATATATACGAATATAAGTCTGCCATTTACAGTTAACTTTGATATGCAAAGCTAAAAAACCATGATTCAACATTTATGGATCAATTGTAGCTACATTCATTACAAAACATTATCTTAATTCAGTCAATAAGAATCTTTAAAACTTATCAACTTATCTCTAAAACCATAAACTACATCATTGTCCTATTATCCTGAAGATAAATTACATTATAAAAGCAAGAATTTGTCAATAGATTTGGGTGGTTGTATTTCATATGATGCCATCAACAATTGCTCAATAGACTTGCATAGAATTTGGTATTCAGATATCTATCTGACTTTAAATGGAAGAGTTTAAAAAACATATGAGGTTGGTATAAGTGCAGTGCACCCAAGATTAGCCAACGGTATTAAATCACAGAGTCAGAGGTGGCACACAAACTGGGCACAAATCTAGACTTGGGTTTTATTTCATTAGTCTAAAAACTTATTCAGAAAAAAATGCCTGACCCAAGACATCATGCATATATACCAAAGCAGGTACCATTGAACACTGAGGAGACATTTTACTTCTTACTCCAAAGATACTTTCAAATAAACTTAAATTTAATTTAATCGCAAGACAGCAGGGCATAGCTAATACTACAAATGAATACTACTAATAATATAACAATAAAACTAATGATATAACAATTATATTGCAAAACTTTGTAAAAATAGCTAGGTTTGCTGTGACACAATGGCAATAGCTGCTAAATTTTTTCAAAATTTACGGTTTCTGACCGTACACAAATGACAAAACATAAAACTATGGATGTATAATCTAGGTAAAATAAATATAGATTAAATTAAAATTATAAAAGTACAATCAAATCAGTTTCTCATGAGTTTGTGCAAGTGTAACTAGTGCTTCCACAATAAGCCGATTGGTATTGTGACCTAAGATTTAATAAATGGTAACCTTATATCATACCAAATGCATGTCCAGTCGCATTCAATTTTTGATTCTTAAATAAATGTATAAATTAACAAAACAGAATCCTAGTCCAGAATTCTAGTCCAAAACCAGCAGACTCTTGAAAACCGATTTGAGTTTTAATTATTGAATAAAACAATTTTGAAGTATTTCATACTGATTTTTTTCACAATGATTTCACTGGACGCTCAAGGCTAAAATTAAATGCTTGATAAATACAAAAATTGACTTACTTTATAACCTTCTAAATCTCTCATTTGAATTTGTAACAGGGACAAATCACGTAGAATTTGAATATTTTCCTTCTCCCATTTGAGGGCATTCCGATAGCACTTGATTGCTTCATCATACTTCTTATCTGATCTTTGTAACAAACCATAAACATGCCAACACACTGGTGACTTCAAATCATTACGTAGACCACGTCTGACATACTCATATGCTTCATCCTTCCGTCCAAGACAGTTCAGTGTCAGACCTTTCATAGCCAATGTTTCTAGAAATACAAACACAGAATAAGCACTTCTTAGAGCTAATTTTATTAAAATGTAGAGGAATTAATCTTATATTTTGTACTTTCCACCTGTATCCAAATGTATCTTACCTCCATGTTCCGCAAACTTAGGATTAGATAGAATTTGCTTAGCGAATTTCAGTCCATTTTTGTATTGTTTGTGTTCATAACAACGCTGTAAAGCAATTTATCAGTTACAATTGTGTTAACCTCTACGTAATAATAGATGCATCCTAAATAGTGCAAGGGCAGGAAAGAATCGTCCTTTGTAATGCAAATTTCTACACAATATATTTAAACGCAAATTATTCAAATACAACATACTATAAGGATTATAAAATTTTATAAAGAACGACATTGGGGCAAATGTATCCTTTTATTTGAAAATAATAAAATGAATTGACAAGACACCCGAAACCGAAAACTATGTTTACAATGGTCCTTACCAAAATTCTTTTAAACAGTGCATTTTCCTTAGGAGGTAATGGATTGCTAGGTGGCATTTTACCAAGTTTATTTAATTTTTCTGTTTATTTGTTCACTAATTTATAGAATTATTACTAAAAACCTCGTGGCTATAAACGAAAGAAGTCGATGAGAGATTTTTTAGTCTATGCTAGTGGTCACGTGACCGAAAGTTAAGTTTGCCATTTAAAAATAAACATCGTATTTGACAATAAATATACATGAATAAATTCTGATCTAGAAACTCAGGATGTGGCATGACCAAGAAAATCCATAAACAAAAAAGAACATGTATTCCAATGCTGAATATTATGTTAAAAATATACTTTATAGGTATTTATCTAATAAGTCCATATTATTTACCATTGATATAGAAAACTACAAGATACATAGTTCCAAACAAAACTAACACTCAAAACTGTCGGTAACATTTTGTCATTTTTGACATAAAAGCAGTGACGCGATTGTCACGGTACTATTTAAATATTGCAATAAGCGTACAAATTTAAATTGTGCGCTGATTTCAATAGGACGTTTTTGAGACACTGATTGTGTATCTTGGTTTTTATATCAATGATATTTACATATTTTTCTTTAGCTTGACAGTGCTCTAATTTTACATAATTAAAGAAAATAACAACACCTAAAACAGCTTTTGAAAAAGGGCTTCCTAATAAGCTATGTGAGTTAGTAAAGTGACTGCAATGCACAGATTAAGGAGAGATACTACGTATCCGCAATGTTTTAAAAAAAACAAGGGTGTACAATTTTTTGACATATCTGGAGTATACATCATTTATTTTTTTGCCCTGAATATTTCTTTCTTGTTGCATATGTGTAACGAGTGGCGCCGTCTTCCATAATAAATCAGTGCGAAACTAGCTAGCAGCCGTTTTACTCGTGTCCCGTACATAACATTTCTTATGTGCTTATCCCAACGCTATTGTATGGAAGTGAGAGTTGGGTATGTCAGAAAGGGCATAAAAGTAGAATCAACGCGGTCGAGATGAGATCGTTACGAAAAATATGTGGCGTAACACTCGCGGACCGGGTTCGTAAT
>DWBA01000573.1:0-12843 GCA_018236825.1 Apodemia zela | reverse complement strand
ATACTCTTTACATTAACTGCAAAGATCTATTTACGTATAACGATTACAATGACAGCGGTTTGTCTATGTTTTTACTGCTGGCGCCCTCTGCGCCGAGCTTTGCGTAAAACCTACTATTACACTTTTACGTTCATGAACTTTTTTAAAAATTATTTGAAACAAGAGGGGGGAAAAATTAATGGAACCAAACTGACCTAATGGAGATTATTATCTCGCAAATAGTTAGAAAATATTATAACTTATAAATTTAAAATAAATATACTGAAATTATTCATCATACAAATTCTTTGTACCTTTAGGAATAGAACTCTAGTCCCGTTGATTTCATACAAAAGTTTCTTAGTCGCTCGATCAACGCCTAACGTTGATGACTAGAACCTAACAGTATTTTCCCTTTCTCTGTGCTAGAAACCAAGTGAGTTTCTCCTACCAAAAATCGTGTCACGCGACTACAGAAGTTTTTAAGTTAAAATCAGTATCCTGTTATCAAGATAGACCACCTGAAATGGCACACGTTCAATACTTTTCAACCAACTTCCCAAAAGAAGGTTAGTAATTCGGTTGTATGATTTTTTATGTTTGTTACTTCAGAACTGGGTCATTTACTATGAAAATTATTTTTTGTTTGTATACCGACTTCCCGCGTGGTCCCATTTTAATTTGGTGAAGATCTGATGTAGGGTTCCGAAGATACAGATAATGGGAAGTCGTTTGCTGCCGTTTTACTGCGTTAAAAAATATATAATCTCAAATATTATGGTGTTTCTGTGGGAAGAAGAATGATTTCAGTGGCAATGAAACTGCAACGCTCCACAGTAGGTAGGTACTCATCTACCGTCAACGTATTAGGTAACATGGGCAATCGATTAGGACAGCTCAATGAAACGACATAGTGAAAGCAAAATTTTTAATTATGTATTTGATTTCAGACTTTTGCCTAAATTGTAGAAGTATTAACATTGGTACATACATTATTATTGCGGCTTTCAATATACAACACCTACACACGCAAACGATCCGCGCCATACACCGGCCAATGTCACCACTCCCCAGCTTACCCGAGCGCTGCTAGCACTTAGTTACAACACCAATGACATTACACAAATATAAATCCAAACTATGTACGCATTGCAATTAATATTAGTTACTGAAAGTGATTGCCCCTATTTGTCACTCGCTCGTGAAGGAGCTATAAATTGAGGTCACTGACATATTTCCCTTGAAACGGAACTTGGAACTGACTTGTGAAATCTGAACGTTGATATCAATAAGAATAACTCCAAAGCACTCGGGTAATAGACATGATAGGAATAATTGATTGTTCAATTTAATTTTGTTTTTCTGATTCTACTCCATTTACATTTATTCATCTCGTTATTATATAATAAAATATTTAATTCCTTAAAATTGTATTGTAGTTGCCTCATTGTTAGATAAGTACTAATAATGTGCGCTTTTTAAAAACTAACAAATTTATAGCTATTTTATTTGCCAGGCGCACTCCACATATTGTTAACAGCTCGGCAGCTGTTTGGGATCACAAAATGATCACTTGACTCTCGTCTTTACATTACAGACATAATACAAATTTAAAAATTACATTATTGACTTTTTACAGTTTTCCATACAAAGTTCATCCACGATCAAAATGAGAAACATCAAACAATATGACACGCTTATTTGCTGGCAACTATACTATTGAGGAATACATTAGTGAGAGTTTTCATCCAAACTAAAATACTTTTGAAAAGTTCTAATAAACATTCAGTATGATATTTACGCCACGGTTACGAACCCCCAGTTGAAAATACTTGGCCCAAGAGGTTTAGCGCAATCACTCATTCACACTCACACCGTAGATAATATACGAACCCGCCAAGGTGGACATACATATGTGGCAAGGTGATAGCGGTGTGTCGGTGTTACTGCGGGGGATCGTCTGCATGTTGGATATAACCTCAGTTACACGACATCTCTAGCCTATTTACATAAGAAACGTGTATATCTATATGTAACAAACAAGGGACTATAAAACATCGATATTTCTCGAAGAACGTATCCTATCGCGGACACAGATATGGCCATCTCTACTATCAACAAACTAAAAGTAAGACATAGAGTAGACTAAATTAGGAGTTAACGTAACAATATCACATTACAAATAATTAACGTTTAATAATAACATAAGTAACGTAATTCGTAATTAAATTTGGATTTTATCCAAGTCACTCGGAACATCTAGCTCAGTACCCCTGACAGGACGTCTTCTGAAAGGACGACTCAGTATGTGTGAGTTACTAGTACTACACATGTGCACTCAGAATCAGACCTGACCCTGAATGAGTAACGAACTTTGTATTATGTATTACTTTTGTAGAGTTTTGTGTATAGCCTTGAGAAATAATTGTCAGTCAGTCAGAAATAAAATAGTTTATAAACTCGTAGTATCTAGTCCTGAACTATCAATTTACTTGTTGGTTTTTTAGTGAGTGGAAACGAATAAGGTTATTTACAAGTATCCTTATTTTTGTCTGTGCCTCGTGCGGTGCGGCGCCGACAGTTTGATGGGTTTTCAAATGTTCTAATAAGCGGCTCGCCCCTTATCGTCAATAGTCACGAGTTGATTTTTTAATTTATTTATTTTTAAATGAATAAAAGTTTTACAGGTAAGACGATTCACAACTATCCTAATAAGAAGAGAAAATGATTGCGAAAGTGGAAGAATTCACTCAAAGATACCCAATTAATTCGATTATATTCTTTGGAAACATAGATAACGATTTCCAATCGTTAGTATTAAGTATATGAGTAAATAATGCTAAAAAGATTGGATTTTTTTTTGATTAGAGGTACGTGTGACTACTAGGTGGTTGAGTTCTGCTTCTGTAACGTCTCCCTCAGGTATTTGGTACCACCGGTTTATCTATTCCTGCCGCATAGCGTCAATGTTTGTTATTGTCGTGTTCCAGTTTGAAGTATTAAATTAATATCTCGCTCATTCTAGTATTATTTGCCACGAAAAAAGGTTTTATAAAGGTATAGAAACGAGATACTTGTTTTTCTTATTGGCCAAAATTGTCTTCTGTCGTGCGTGACATATTCAAGTGCAGACTGACAATACTGACTCACGCTGTTTCTCTTAAACGGGCTGAGAGGCTCCGGTTGCTAGCAGGGGAAAGTGTGAATATTGACATGAAAAGCATCTTAAATAATGGGTCATAAATGGTCAAATATATTTAGGATTTGGTCAGTTTTGAAAATTTCAAAGTCACCTTAAAACTTGTTGATTTTGAAATTTTCAAAACTGACTAAATTCTTAAATTATTTGACTATTGATGAACTGTTTTCATGTTAATATTCACACTTTCCCGTGCCAGCAACCCGGAGCCGGGCTGGGGACCCGGTTAGACACGATTCCTTTCTTCACGTAGGAATACGGGCACCCATCCCCCGAAATGGCCGTGGCGTTTGTTTTTTTTTATATCATAAGATAGCAAACAAGCAGATGGGTCTCCTGGTGGAAAGAGTCAACTATTGCCTATAGACACCAAAGATGTTAATGGTGTGTAGCTATTTTGTGGCGAGGTTTTAATGCCACATGCTGCCTCACCCTCCAAACCGGAACACGATAGTGACAAGTACTGACGCTATTGCGACAGGAATAGGTAAGGCGGTGGTACCAGACCCGGGTGAGACAATGCTGAACTGTGACTGTGACTCGCACAGCCAATTAGTCGTCTTTTACGACATGCCTGGCAAAACGGCAGTTGGTCTATTCTTCAAAGGAGGCCTGAACCAACGCGGGGGATTTTTTTTTGTAAATAGAGATTCGTATTATATTTTATGTACCTATCTACTCTGTAAATGATTAGGTACCTACATGTTGACAAAATATAGATACGTACCATATTACTTACATATTGATATCCTGAAAAAGATTACAGGCCCGTATCAAAGTATTTAGATATGCAACTCCAGGCTTTGCGTGCTGGGTTTAAAGTTTACATTATCACTATTGGCAACTACGTCGATGTCTTCAGCCTAGTATTCGGCAGCGAGAGCAACTCGCCGGCGGCCGGATCGGATCGTAGGTGATATTATCATTCCGGACGGACTGGACTACATGCAACCATAACTTTTCCTTGAATGACGCAGACGTTCTATTGAAATTTAAATATTTTGACAATGAAACCGTCACTATCCATGTTTGTGCTCAACTTACACAATATTAATTAAATTAAAAAAAAAACTTGAATTTCGTATTTTAATTTCAAACTTCTAACCACAGTCAATTCAAGACTTTTTTACACTCGAACACTTTTTTAATTTGCATTGGCACATGACGTAGGTAGGTAGTTGAGTTTTTGTTTTCGAAAACTAAGTCGGTTTTCACACTGCAAAGCTCTCGTTTTGTATTTAATATTAAGTTGCTATTGGCCTTTCGTCAGTTACTTACTGAATTCATTGCCATAGGTTATTCATGGAAAGTATATTTATATTTAAATATTCTGCGCAAAACAGGAGTCAATATATTATGTACAAATAAGGGATAACCTTAAAAGTAACCAAACCAAAAGTAAATGTACTACATCGTTTAAACATTGCGCTGTGATCTAACGAAACTCGTAACGGCTGTATTATTAGTCTACACATAAATATTATTATTCTTGTCAATAAATAGATTTCGAAACATTTGCGAGTGTTACATTAATGTTATTATCATTTTCTATTTGGATAGAACTTTTGTAAAGAATAACAAGTCATACGTAATTGGCTGCAAGTGTGTGTAACAACTCGTTGTAAGCAATTCGTATTGTTGAGCTAGTGATAGACGTCAGCTTCCCCTGTCCATGCCAGTGATAGCAAAAAGCGTTGTTTGAGCAAAATATTGGCTTACGGCCGAACATATGCAACAATCTTACAACAAACTAATTTTAATATTAATAAAATGTATATGAACTAGATAAAACCTTAAATAATATTGCTAGTACAGGAGGTTGCTATTTCATACACTTAGATGCCACTAGACGAACGAACAGGTGCCATAGAAATCGGCCATTCCATTAAACAATATTTTAGCCTCTCACAGATCAGGTTTGCTCAAAGCATTTGAAAGGTGGTTCTCACTTAGAAAGTGACCTATAAAACAACTTAGGCGATAATCTGTTTACACGATGACTTACCTGAGACCAGTTTTAAGACAAAGTAACAATAATTATATTTTTATAATTATTTTGGAACTAGGTACCTACCATTTGAAGAAACGAATCTCTTTTAACCCCGTCTATGTTTGCAAACCTCATACAAAAATACAATTTCAAGATGATATCTAACCTTTTTTGACAATGATTTGGACGATAAGCGTCACATTAGTTGTGTACCCCACCACATAGACTCTATGTGTATTATAGTGCCCCACTACTACAATAAACTTTACAAGCGGCGTAACAAGGAATCAAAATAAAAAAAGTTTATTACTCATATTTGACTGAAAATGTAAGTACCTACATATTTAATAATAATTATAATTTGGAGGAATGTTTAGTGGCTTAGTGTATTCGCATTTACCTCTTGTACTACAGCTTGCAATCCGGTACTTAATTTGTATGAGTGTTCTGTAGATAGTTAAAATATAGCACGGTAAGTACCGGCTGGCAAGCTCGGTTAGTATTTCTACAAAATATTGCGTTCTTTTTAAGCTTAGGTACAATTCACACTCAAACAATTCTCGTCGGCGGTCGTGATACGTTCATTTGCGGTCACTTAAGCGGCCTATACACTTTTAGCAAAATAAAATAGGTAATATGTTAGTGATAACTATATTTGTGAGAAAGCAAGTTAACATTGCTATATAAAATTAAGTTACTGGTCTGCAATACACACCGAGAAAACGGCGACATAAAGGGAGACTTCATTACCTATCCAAAAGGTGTAGGTATTTGTCTGATCATTATATTTTCTCAAAATGAATAATCATTTATCTGTCCCCATTTTTAAAAATGGCGTGTAAAACACATGACACGCGTAGGTAATACTTTAGTTTTAAATGATTACATGTTGCATTTTACACACGGACGTGTTAGATATACCTCTTTATATACTTATTGTTAGTTTGATTCAGCTATGTGTTTTTATTATTATATTGATAACAACAGAAATAAAACTTTGTTAGCGTTAACAAAAGGTACACCGTACAAGACAAATTAATATTAATTGGTGAGGTGTTTGTACTCATGTTAGGTTTCCAATGATATGTATTCCATTCATTTTTTTTATTGGAAGCAACATTATCAGGCGCTCTAAACACCCGAAGAACCACCCAATCATAAACTATCTTTGATACCTGTCAGCGGCTTATTGTTTCGCTTGTTGAATAGTCCGAATTCACATCATACTTACTTGAAACTTGAACTTGATAATGGAAGGTATTCGATCATTTCACAGCTCGTAATCATTCCGAAAAAAAGGGTTTTAAAATAAATAAAATAGCATATTGAAAGCAATGTTAAAGACTCAATTAAAATCAAGATAAAGACACACATGTAACGACGTGATTATAGTAATTGCGTTTAACTTCGAAGGCCGCTTAAGTAGTGCATTAGTAAGGCAGCTCCGCTCCTAGCGCTGTCCGTGAAACATTAAAAGATATAATATATAGGACTTTATACAACACTTTGCATATAACTTAATATTTACGAACAATTCAATAAATATCAAAAATTGCAAGGTCAACGTTGGATAGGAATTATAATCGACGCTATAAAGATATACTAACTGTAAATTTACATCTCAAAAATGATAACATCTCGTGGGAATCATTTAGAATAGGTTTTCCAAAAGTTAAAGTTGTGTGAGGAGCAGCCGGGCCCCGCGCGCGGCGAGGGCGGCGAGCGCGCGCGCCCGCGCCCGGTCATTGCGGCCGCGCCTGCGACACACGCCAGCTCACTAGGTCACTCCTCACTCACACTCCTCACTTCTCACACAACATATCTTTATAAGGGACCAGTGCCCGAGCCGTACCATGTAATGGTGCGGTTAAAGCGCGCGGCTCAGTCCCAAGAACTTAAGCCTAGTTCGCACTTTGATAGAATTTTAGTGTTTTAGTAGTTGAGTGGAGAGCACTACTGGTAAAAAAACGTTCGCACTTTGGCCGAGTGTTCACAAGTGGGTTGTGTTTCGCATTATGAACATCCTACAACGCGATAGTCGCGCGCAAAACTCAGCGGAATCCAACTAATATACGCGATTTAAACGAGAAGTTAATCCTCGCTCTGACTAGGCTAATCTTTAAGTCCAGTAGCTAGTAATTTAGTAACCAAATATGTCTAGACACCAAAAATGTTATCAAAAAGCGAGTGTTTTAGGTGCTAAAATATTCTCTACTTGACTAAAATACTAGCATAATGCGAACTAGGCTTAACACTTCTTTAGCCAGTAAGTCAGTAAGCGGGGCGCGTGGTGGGGTGAGGCCACACGCTTGAACAGGCTAGTGACAAGCTAGAAATGACAATGGCCAGAATAAATGTCGCACCCGGGCGGAACCTCGTAGAACACTACTCCAGTGTGGAGAGGACAGAGATGCGTCTCGACTGAGCTTGGCTCCCAACAGCTGCTTGGCAGTAGGGCAGATATTTATATATCTTGATTTGGATTCACACTTCCTGAATTTATTTACTAGAAAAACTTATAAAACTAACTAATAATATATCATGTAAATCATGCGCTTGTTGAACAATCGATTTGAGACCTCTTGTAGTCCGAAAGAATTGAGACAAGTCGGAATATTAGCCGTTGGAGTTGTCTATAGCGTGGCGTACTATGAGTGGGGAAGATATGACCCCCGTATTTATTCGGGCCCCTTTCAAAAATTGATCAGTCAACTGTTTTACTTCAGACATCTCGTAGAAGGCGAAGAACATCGTGACTATTAAACTAGGTTGTAGAGCTCTGCAATATGTCGCTCGGGTTTTCGTACCATCACCTTTCAAATTCCTGCCACAATAACGTCGGTGCTTGCCGCTATCGTGTTCGGGTTGATGAGTAAGGTAGTCGGTAAACTTATCTGCTACATAGTTAGCAATGCACCATTAACATCTTTGGTGTCTATATAGGCGATAGCAGCAAATAATGCTGTACTATTGTATAAAAAAAATACCCACGCCAGTCTGACCTAATTCTGTTTCGTACAATCGTGTTTTCAACTGATTTTTGACGCTTGATGTTCATGCAGTTTGGGACACACCTCACGTTATGGTTATCAGGTCAACGTGGTTCGTGGAAGTGCATTGAACTCTTGGACACATGCTACAGAGTCGGTCATACTCGGTATAACGACCAGATCAGTGTTGTTGAGCTGATGCTGGTCGACCGTGACAAGGCGCCCTCGTTAAGACACGAGCGGTAGAGCAGGCTACACAGTACACATAGTATAGTTACCAGGTCGGAATGATTAGCGCGTAGGTCCAAGTCGGCGGTGAAGGGCGCCCGATCCTCCTCGTACTCCAGTGAAGACGAGCTGTCGACGGAGAAACTAATTATGGCGTGGCATTCAGTGCATAAATGAAAAACGACGCGAATGTTTTGTAGATTTTTACAGGTGGCTGTACTGTCACCTAACCTTAAAAGTTAGACTAAAATAATCATTATAAAATAGCTAACTGAAGCACGTTTCATGAAATTGAAAAGAAAACAAACTACGGCTTTTTAGTTTCTAATGGTAAGACAATGATAACCACCACCTATAGGCGCAAAATCAAAAGCGGTGTTTTGTCATGAGTAGGATCGAAACTGTGCAAGTTACTTTATCCTCGTATCTCCTACTATTAACGCTATCCAGCCTTGGATTTACATTAGGGGCATTCGGGTCTAATACCCAGGTCGGCAAAATTCGAAAAAAAAGTAAAAAAGCTTCGTGACCCTAACGTTGCCCCGACAGATATACTTGTGCATGCATTTCCGTTCACCTAATAAATTCTTAACTATTAAGACTAATTAATACTATCTGCTTATCTATAAATACTAATTTATACTTTCCATCGCCGGCACTTGGTGAAACTGCATCGTATGATTTTGAAAAACACATGTACTGTTTCACAACTACAATTGATTAATTTTAAAGCCAATCGGTTTCGCCTATTCGGGCATCATCACGGCTTTTTTTCCAGTTTATATATTATTTTAACATTATTTGACACACACAAAGACATTCCGTCTTGCCATAATAGCTGAATTGGCTTTAAAATTAATCAATTATATAATTGTGAAACAGTACAAGTGTTTTTCAAAATCAATTGAAGACTAATCCGAGCCTCTTGTTAGGGTTCCGTACTTCAAAAGAAAAAATGGAACCCTTATAGGATCACTTCGTTGTCCGTCTGTTCGTCTGTCAAGACCCTTTTTCTCAGCAACGCGTAGAGTATCAAGTTGAAATGTGTACCAAATACTCTGGCCTGCGGTCCCTCTCAACTGTGAAAAAATCAAACTTTTAAGTGAACGTGATCAAAAGATATGACCATGTATGCCGTATATTTTGCGTTTTCTCCGATTTCAAAAGGGAATCAAAACCTATAGGGTACTTCCCGTTGACCTAGAATTATGAAAGTTGGTAAGAAGCAATGTTGCAATGAATTACAGCACATTAAAAGGGAAAAATCCGAAAGCCGAAAATTTTTAGTTACAACACAAAAAAAAACCGATCAAAAGTTATGATCGTTTATTACAAACATGTTTGGCTAAAGTTGCAAGCTTGTTCGGAACCCTCGGTATGCGAGTCCAGCTCGCATACCGAGGGACCGTTTTGTTTAGTTGGTTGTCAATTTAATTTACATATCTACACCATTTACAAAGGTGGGAAATTTTAACAATAAGCTATTAAAATGCTTAATACAAATAATTAAAAACAAAATAAAATAATTGTACCTATATTTAGACACGTTGACTAAAACTTAGATTTGGCCTCAGATCATAAAGCGAAACAATATGTCGTTGAGGTACAAACAATATTATGTAGTGCCGGTGACTCGAGGCGTCGCGGCAGTTGCTGCGACAAGTTTTTGCTGACTCAACATTGTTTACCTCCATATTTATTAGCACACCGGGACTTCGTATGCCTTTGTGAGTCACCATCTTCATTTAGCCTTACTGTAGCCTCTGAAGTTTGCTTATTTCTAAGGTTGCCTTTGAAAATTACCTGTGTCTTTTGTGAAGGCTGTCGTCGAGCAGCGGCATCTCGTCGTCGCTCGGCTGGGGCGCGCGCGCGGCGAGCGGCTCGGCGAGCGGCTCGGCGTGCGGCGCGGCGTGCGGCGCGGCGTGCGGCTCGGCGAGCGCGTGGCACTCGCAGCGGCAGCGCTCGGGCGGCACGTAGCTGAACACCACGCCCTCGGGCCCCTCCACGCGCTCCGAGTCCTCCTCTACCCTCTCCCCCCTGCTAACTCTCGGCCCTGACCCGCTCTTTGGCAGCATCTCTATACGTTTTGGCTCCATGCGCCACTCCGGCATCTCTGAAAAGTCGACCCAGTCCGCCTTGCCACGCACCTCTACGCCTGTCGGTTCCGCGTAAACCAAAACCGAACATCAGTAGACGAATGTGTTTGATGTTATGAGGAGGAGAGATGAGATGCGGCGGAGGTGGAAGTTTGTTTCTTACGTTTAGAATAATGCCATTACAAGATTGTATTGTATACATGGATTAATGTTGTTATTCAATCAATAGTAATTAAACTATAACACTTTTGCTTTTTACCTTGGTGTTTTAGAAAACATTGAGAATTTATTTTTGAAGTTATTATGTCGTATATTTTACTCTACGACTATATACAGTCATCAATCAATAGTTCGACGTTTCCTTGGGAGATCAAGGTGTGCCATGTTAATTCTTACCTCATATTAATATTAGATCTAAAAGTTATTTGATTATATTTAAATTTCAGATGCCTACGTATCAAATTTGTCGTTAACTGGCATTAAGAATATGAAAAATGAGCTGTTTACAAAAAAAAAACTACTTGTTCTGTAGAGCAAGATAGCAGACAAGTAAATGGCTCTCCTGATGAAAAGAGTCAACCATCACCTATAGACACCAAAGATGTTTAATGTGCGTTGCTATCCCTGTGGCGAGACAGGAATAAGTAAGGCGGTGGTACCAACTGCCCGGGTGAGACGTTGCTGAACTCTACCGCCAAGTAGTCACAATTAAAGTGACATGTACCTAAAGGCAATCGTTCAGTTTACGAACTTCCTGGCAGAATGGCAGATGGTCCATTCTCCAAAGGTGGTCCGGACCAACGCGGGGTAAGTCAACTTATAGAATATTAATAAATATTTCAGTTTGTATAATGCAGTCAAAAATGCATTTATTTATTAATTAAAATTAATATTTTATAAATAATGTTGCGTGCCAGTTGCGGCCAAATATTTGAGACTATCAGCAATGTAACACCTACGCATGTACAATATTTGTTGCAATAAACGATTGATCGATTGATTGTATTGTGTGAATGAAATGTGTATTATAGTTAATATATCAAAAGGAGCTTGAAAAAAAAGCAGAATTCTACCTAAAATCATACAAGTACCATCGTAAGGTACTCGTATGATGCAGAATATTAATAAAATGAAAAGTAATTAAATAAAAAGCATTAATGATAAATGTCAGCAAAATACTCGCTTTGCGTAAAAAAATAAGAAAAATCTGCTAGAGTAGGAAAGTATCTTCACGCCCTTATCCTCTGAAGAGGTAGGCAGAGGTACAACCAGTACACCCACGATTAGCCGAAGATGCTCAGTCCCGCAATGTGATAGGTCGCAAGGCTAACGCCAACAAGCCACTTACCCAATGCCGGGCAATGTTGTTTTTATCAGAAAACTGTAAAAAACCCATTTTGTCTTATTGTACTACCCGGGAATCGAACCCGGGATCTCATGTGGTCAACTCCGAAATCGGACTACTAGACCACAGAGGCGATTTCAATCCGCTGGATTATGATTTATAGTCAATTTTACAGAGTAGGTATAGCTTGCTCTAAATGCCATGATAATTTGGAGTCCCTAAAACAGTCTATACGACTGTGTAGCGTCCTTGTTTGACGCTACACACTTTTAATTGATAATGGCTCTATGGAAATAATTTTTTGATGGGAAATCCATTTGTAATTCTCTTAAAATGAGATTAAACAAAAATTTTGTTAAATGTTTATTTTTTTAATACATATCTTTACGTCAAACCCTTACATTGTAGGTAGAGAGAACAGAGTGACATACGGCACGATCGAGGCAGATTTACCTTGCTTTCTCCATATCCATAGCTTTCTTCACTATATAACGCCGATTTATTTATATCATAGGTTAGTTAATATACAGATAGTTCGAAACAGGTAGTTAGAATAACGATAAACAAAAAAAATGCATGATGCAGTTTACGCAACTTAAAAATGAATATATGTGACTACCCCATTGCTCGACTGGTTAACGAACCTAGCTACGCATCGTTAGGGCTCGGATTTGATTCACGACAGGGACAAACATTTGTGTGATGAGCAAAAATACTTGTGTTTCTGCGTTTGGGAAACAATATTTATATATGTTACAGTATTTATATATGTATTAGTATCGTTGACTTACACCCACAACACAAGCAGATAATTTGCTTACGTTGGGGTTAGAACGATTCGATTAATTTGTCAAGGAACATTTATTATGATATGCAACTAGCTGACCCGGCAAATGTTGTTTTGCATATTATAAATTACTAGCTGCTGCGTGCAGCCCACTGCATTATAACAGTTTTTGGCGAATCCCGCGGGAATAACTCGTTTTTCCGGGATCAAAAGTAGCCTATGTGCTATT
>DWBA01000572.1:0-12859 GCA_018236825.1 Apodemia zela | reverse complement strand
CTATGGACATCGGGTCTCATACTAAAATTCCGAAAAAAATGTCCCAATTACAAATCACAAGAATAGAAATGTTAACAGGGTAATTTAAACACTAAATTCATTACATCACGGTTTAATTTTGACGTAACTAAAGCGGAATTGTAGCTCTTTTTGAATTTTGTAGCTCATTTGGCTCAGACATTTTTTAGCGCGGTCCTGACGTCCATAGTAATAATAAGTCAATGTTGCAATATTTTTTATAAGTAATAAATGTAAGAAGTAATTCATTTCAAAATTGAATAATAAAAAATTATCCATACTTACGTTGTACAGTACAATAGCGGAAAGGATCGCCAGTGTAGCCTCGAGCACAAGAACAAGATGGGGCATGATTAACAACTTGGCATATAGCATTTGGAGCACAAGCGCCTGGACATGGATCCCGACATTTGTATTGAAGACATGCTTTGTTTGAAGGACAGTCTGTATTAAGAAGGCATTCAGGTCTGCAACCTTCATAAGGATTGCCAGTAAAATCTGGTAAGCATGTACAAGATCCTGCTTCATTAAATTCCTTGCAAACAGCATTTGCGCCACAAGGAGATGGTTCGCAAGGTAATATTAGATCGTGAGTCACTTGTATCTGATGGCATTCTATAAATGGATTTCCCGTATAATCTGGCGCACACGCACAGCTAGGAGAATGACTTATAACGTGACAGTTTGCGTTTGCTCCACAAGAACCTTCGCAGGGATTAATACATTTTTCGTTGATGCAAGCAAGATGCGTTGAACATTCAGAGTTACTTATGCATTCTGGCTTACAATAAGGCGGAGATCCAAAGTAACCTGATTGACACGAACAACTTGGTGAGCCTGATGTTTCTTTACATACTGAATTTGGTCCACAGGGTGAAGGGATGCAAGGATTTACAACTTCAGGCGTATACTCTTGGAAAATACATCTTACGAAAGGATTGCCAGTATAAGAAGATGGACATGAACAAATAGGATTATGATTTATTACTTGGCAGTTAGCGCCAATACCGCAAGCTCCTAGACAAGGTTTAACGCATTTTCTATTACTACATGCTTCATCAGGTAAACAATCCGTGCTCACAATACATTCTGGTCTGCAGGACGGTGGACTTCCTATAAATCCAACTAAACATGAACATATGGCTTGTCCATTTACATCACGACATTGACTGTTTGGTCCACATGGGCTTGGTATACATGGTTCTGGTTTTGCAACTAAAACAATAAAAAATTTAAAAATAAGGTTATTCAAATTTATCTAAAATCACAGAGAAAAAATATTATTCAGAGGGTTTACCTTCAAGATGGGAACATTGAACAAAAGCATTACCAACCATGCGTTCGGGACATCTACACATTGGAACATGGTTAATAGCATCACATATTGCATTTGAAGCACATACATCACTATTGCAAGGATTAACACATCTATTTTTGTAACAAGCTTTGTCTTGTGGGCAATCTGAACTCAACACACATTCTGGTCGACATTCAAAATACGGATCTCCTTTATATTCAAGTAGACATAAGCATACACCATTATTACATTCGGCGTTTAATCCACATGGTGAAGGATTACATGGATCATCTTCTACGATTTCAACTGCAATTAAAATAATTGTATGTGTTTTACAAAAATACATTTTAACAAAAATTTAAAAATAGACAATATTTAACTTATGTGCATTAGTGACTCACCTATCTTTTTACATTCCGTGAAGGCGTCTCCTATAAAACCTTGAAGGCAACTACATATGGGTGTATAGTTTTTGACTGTACATTGCGTATTTACACCACACGATCCTGGACATGGATCCTGACATCTTTGATTAATGCATGCTAAATTGCTTGAACAATCAGAATTAATGACACATTCGGGTCTACATTCTGGTGGTGCTCCAAAGTAATTAGATAAACAAGTACATGACGGTATTCCATTAACATCTCTGCATTCACTAAATGGACCACAAGGTGACGGAAGACATGGATTTGTAGGAGGTTTATTGACCGTAGGTACTTTTTGTGGATAACATCGGCTAAATGGATCACCAGTAAACTGATCCTTGCAACTGCATATAGGACTATGATTAATTACTATACAGTTCGCATTTTGCCCACATTGATTTACGCATGGATCCACACATTTTTGTCCGATACACGCTCGGTTAAAAGCACACTCGGCGCTGACTAAGCACTCAGGTCTGCAGTTTGGTGGAGAACCCCGATATTCTGGCATACATGTGCATATTGCTTGTTGATCACGTATTTTGCAAAGACTATTAGGGCCACAAGGTGACGGTATACATGGATCCGTGGGAGCTTCAATTGCTACAAAATGTAAAACAGAGTTATGATAAAAATTGGCCTTATTTAAAAGTATATTAAATAAGCAAAATTACTAACCTTGAATAGGGTAACAGTTATGGTGAGGACTTCCCGTATAGCTTGGAAGACAATTACACAATGGCATATAATTTATTGTTTCACAAATGGCATTTGAACCACATGTTCCAGGACAAGGATCTTGACATTTATTTTGTTGACATATCCGATTTGAAGGGCAATCGGTATTGACCACACATTCAGGTCGACAACCTTCATATGGATTTCCAAAATATCCAGTAGCACACGAACATGATCCGATGTTGTTTTGTTCCTTACAAACTGCGTTGCTTCCACAGGGATTTGGGGTACAAGGAGATATATGTTCTATAGCAACCGGTTTTTCTCTACAAGTTACAAATGGATCGCCCATGTAACCTGGTGGGCAAACACAGTTTGGTGTATGACTTGTAACTCTACATTGCGCTTGAAAACCACATGCACCAATACACGGATCTTCACATTTGCTATTCATGCACGCCTTGTTATTAGGGCATTCGCTGTTACTAGTACATTCCGGTCGACATTCTGGTGGTGATCCAATATATTCGGGCATGCAGGAACATGAAGGCGTTTCATTAATGGTTTGACAAAGAGCGTTAGGTCCACATGGAGACGGCATACAAGGATTTATTTGAGGAGGTATTTCAAGAGCTGAAACAATTAGGATTTAAAAAACTTTTCTCATTTCAAAAGTATTTTTATTACTGGTTTATACAATAACGAGAATTACTTACGTTGAGGAATGCATCTTCTAAATGGATCTCCTGAATAACTATTTGGACAAGAACAAATTGGATTGTGGTTTACTACTTCACATATTGCACTAGAACCACATGCACCAATACAAGGATTGATACATTTATAGTTACTGCAAGCTTTGTTCAATGCGCATTCTGCACTAGTCGTACATTCTGGTCTACAAGTTGGAGGGTTTCCTCGATAGCCCGAAACGCAGGAACATACAGCAATATTATTTGTTTCACGGCACTGGCTATTTGGTCCACATGGGTTTGGGTTGCATGGGTTTGATATTAAAGAAACTGTAAAAAAAGTTTATGCAAAACTGTGTGACAATAATGATTGAGAAATGCGTTTCTATGACCTATGATTCTTAATTAATTAGAAACAAATAGTGACAAAGTAGATAGCTACACATATACATAACAGTACAGTGATATTTTTAACTATTTGTACATTAATAAGATGATAATAATTTTAAATATATTTAACAGCATCAATTTTAACATATATTCTGTCAAAAAATTATCGGGAATGGATGATTTGCTTACGGTTCCAAATGAATTTTTTGTTTTTTTTTTATTATAGTAAGATTGGAACAACTGTTTTTCGTTTTGGCGCGGAGTTTGATTTGCATATGTTATTGAGATTAAGTTCTGGTTTGTTTTTAGTTAGATCACATATCTAGTGTGTATTATGCATTTCATAATGAACAAAAAGATCGAACAAAAAAGTTTGTATTAAATATTGCATTTCATCTTAGAAATCCCTGGATATTTGACAGAATGCTTATGGTGAATTCACTGTATCAAACACATGCTTATGAGTGGTACAAAGCATTCAAAAGCAGTCCAAAATATTTGATAGAAGATTTGCCTTGACCTAGTAGGCCATCAACGTCTTCAACTGAAGTTAACATCGCAAAAGTGAAGGAAATTGTGACTGAAAATCCTAATTCAAGTTTAAGAGAGATAGCCGTAACATCTTGGCTGGGCTACAAAACATGTTGCTAACCGGCTAGTCCTAAAAAACCTGAATTTTCTCCAAAAACTCAATCGCAAAAAAGTTACCTGAGGACATGCTAGATCGATTCGGATTCATGAAACGCATTGTTACTGCTAAAGAGACGTGGGTTTAGGAGTTTGACACGCAAACTTTTCAACAATATTTGGAGTGGCGTCTTGCAACTGAACCTGAACCGAAAAAACCTCGCCAAAGTCGATTAAAAGTCAAAGTCATGTTGACTGTTTTCTTTGACTATCGCGGTGTTTTGAATTCGAAATTCTTGCCGGAAAATCATACTTGCCGTAAAAAATATATTTGAGTATTATGCGACCTTTCAGAGAGTAAATTCGACGAAAAAAGTCAAATTTGTGAAAAGCAAATTCTTGGATTTCGCACAACGACATATGCGCCTTCGCACAATCCCATCTTTGTTAACAAATTTTTCATTAAAAACTAAACAAATACCACCGATCAACCACTTTATTCACCAGATATGGCTCCAGTCAACTTTTTTATTTTTCCTAAGCTCAAATTACCACTTCGTGGCACCCGTTTTCATTCGGTAAAAGACACAAAGGAGAATTCGTGGGGCGAACTAAACATAATTTCGAAAAAGGCTTTTAAACATTTTTGGATGATTGGATAATATTTTGTGTATTATTGATCGTTTCCCAGTAATTTCTTGATAGAGTAGTATTTAATTTCTGACATAATACATTTTGTAACAAAAATAAGTGTCATATTACTAGTTTTAGTAACGACCTACCTTGAACAGGCGCACACGCAATAAAGGAATTGCCTGTAAATCCTGCAGGGCAACTGCACATTGGTATATGGTTAATTACGTCACACTTGGCATTAGAACCACATGTATCTGGACACGGATCAACACATTTCTTTTTATTACAGATTTGATTTTGTCTGCAATCTGAGCTCACTAAGCATTCCGGTCGACATCCAATGTATGGATCACCATGATAATCTTGCAAACATGTACATTCTCCGTTATTACAATTTGTGTTTGAACCACAAGGAGATGGATTGCACAGATCAAGTGGTACATCTAAAATTTAAAATAAACAACGATGTAATCCACAACTACACAAATCATTACTAGTAACTATAATTTTTTGGATATTATTATGGACCCTTACCTTGAATAGGTTTTATTGAGCAAGCAGTAAAGGGATCGCCTATAAAACCTTCCACACAGGTACATATGGCCATATGTTTTATCACCAAACATTGGGCATTTGCTCCACAAGATCCAACACAGGGATTACTACATTTTTCGTTGATACAAGCAAGGGAACTAGGGCAATCTTGATTTGAAGTGCATTCTGGCTTACAATTAGGTGGGCTACCAAAATAATTAGGTAGACAAGAACAAGATGCCTGTTCATTCATTTTTCGGCAAACTGCATTCATTCCACATGGAGATGGAAGACATGGGTTTCGTGCTTCATCCAATTGTGGTTGCGATGCTGCAAAAAGTGACATCATTTAATTATACGTAGACGTAAAAGTATATATTGACCTAAATTTATTAGCACTTTTAAATTATTTACTTTGAAATTACTTTTAAAATATAAGTAATCAAATTGTTTTGTTTTTGTAATTTGCATTATATATAATTGTGTCCATAAATAGACATATTTTTAAAGATTACATACCAGGCATTTGATAACATCTTGTGAATGGATCGCCAGTTAGTCCCGATGAGCATGTGCATATAGGATTATGATTATAAACACGACATTGAGCTTTTTGACCACAAACTCCTATACAGGGATTTACACACTTTTGATTAAAGCAAGCTTTATTAGAGTCGCATTCTGAGTTTAGAACACATTCTGGTTTGCAGGCTGGTGGTTCACCAATGAATGTTGGTAAACAGCTGCACACTGCTTGGTCATTTATGACCTTACATTGACTGTTCTGTCCACACGGACTTGGATAGCATACGTTTGATGGCATTTTGTCTTGTTCTGTGAAAAAAAAAATTAATTCCATAAAAAATATTAATAAAGTATATAAAAATATACAATAATAAGTGTATAATAAACACTTACGGGGTATTACACTACATCTTCGGAATGCATCACCAGTATATCCAGTAATACAAGTACATGTTGGCGCATGATTAATTGTCGTACATTCGGCATTTAATCCACAGGTTCCAGGGCAAGGGTCTTGACATTTGTTTCCTATACATGCCTTGTTTCCCGGGCAATCAGAGTCGCTTATACATTCTGGTCGACAGTTTTCATGTGGATTGCCAAAATATCCTTCAATACATGTACAAGAACCCACGTTGTTTTGTTCTTTACATATTGCATTGGACCCGCATGGCGACGGTAAACAAGGTGTTAGTATCTCAAAAGCTGGTTGTAGACTACATTGTGAGAATGGGTCTCCTCTATATCCTTCAGGACAAACGCACATTGCAGAATGACTAACAACTCTGCATTCAGCATTAATACCACAAGTATTTAAACATGGATCTGTACATTTTTGGTTCCTGCACGCTAAGTGAAGAGGACATTCAGTATTGCTGATACACTGTGGTTTACAATATGGTGGCTGTCCTATGTATTCTAGCATACATGTGCACGACGGATTTCCATTTATTTCTTGACATAATGAATTTGGACCACACGGTGAGGGTTGGCACGGATTAACTTTTGGTGGTGAATCTTAAATTAAAAGAAAATCACATTATTTAAATACTGGCAACAACATGAATCATTTATTAGTGACCTGGTGAAGGATGTGAAGGTTTTTTGTGAATCCTACGGGATCAATATTTTTTTTTCAGAATGAAAACTATTCTTTATGCCTATGTGCTAAGTTGAGGTATAGAATATAAATATATAATTATAATATTATCAGTGCACAAATTACAGGAATTTATCTAACCCCAAAGTAAGCAATTTATCGCTTGTGATAATATGGGTGTTATTCAACGATATTAATACATAAAAAATAATGAAAATACTGAAATATATTTAATAAACACCCAACCCCAGAAATACAAACATCTATGCCCATCATACAAATGCCTGCCCCTGGCGGAAACCGAACCCGAGCTCTTTTGAATGCGTAGTCAGGGACGCTAGCCACTCGACCAATGGGTGACAATACACAAAATTTCCGTCCAGATCTTTACGCGTGAAGTGACATATTACAAGCATACAGAAACAAACTCTCGTATTTATAACATTAGTGAGATTTTCAAATAATATAAGATTTACTTGTAAATTATCAATTGAAATAATGTGGAGAGCTGAAACTAGTTTCAGCAATGGTCATAGACGCTAACACAACTTGTGACGGTATAAAAATGTAATGTAGCGAATGTACAAATAGAGAAAATGTTACGGGGTGCAGATGCAGAGAGGAGAAATTTTACAGCAGTGTCTAAATGGCTATGTTGTAAAAGTTCCTAAAAGAAGACCTACCAATTCAAAAAAAGTTGTTTTCTACCCTATTGAGTTTGATTTTCAAAATATTTATTTAAGACATAGTTAATTTAATTTACTTACGTGTAATATATACACATTTTACGAACGGATCACCAGTATGCATATCAGGACAAGCACAAATAGGGTTGTGATTTATAACCTCACAAGTAGCTTTAATCCCACAAACTCCAATGCATGGATTTATGCATTTCTGATTCATACAAGCTGAATTTTGGGAGCATTCAGAATTCACTGCGCACTCAGGTCTGCAAGCTGGTGGTACACCCAAGTATGTAGGCAAACATGAGCACACTGCTTGGTTGTTTATTTCACGACATTGGCTGTTTGGTCCGCAAACGGCGGTGCTACATGGACGTTGTGAAGATGTAGCTAAAAATAAAATAAAGTTGCTTATTGCAAACATGAAAAATAAGTTACGCTTAATGTCAGCAATATTGAGCCACGCATTCGACTACATCGTTAAGTGAAGCAGAAGAACTCTCTTATAAGACAATTTAATACCTCTAATTGGATTACACGCTACAAAAGCGTTTCCTGTATAGCCTTGACTGCAACTGCACATTGGTATATGATTAATCACTTGGCAAACAGCGTTTAGCCCACAGGTATCGATACAAGGATCAACGCATTTTCTTTGAACGCATGCCTTATTTGTCTCACAATCTGTACTAGAAACACATTCTGGGCGACAGTTAAAGTATGGATCGCCGTGATATTCAGGAAGGCATTGACATTGTCCATTAAAGCATTCCGCGTTTGAGCCACATCGCACATTCGTACAAGCATCAGTAACTATAGGTTCCACTAAAACAAAAAGAATGTTGATAATTTCATTCGATTTCTAATAATACAAACAAAATCGTAAGCATTGTCGCATCAGTTCCCTTAAAGAACAAGCAGATTGAACTGAATCTCATTTTACCATGATTCACTGATATATTGAGGGGCAATGTGAATGGTAATTCGCTAAAGTTGAAAAACGTGGCAAAATAAATTACTTACTACTTTTTGTAAAATTTAGCGACTATGCATCATTTTTCTGACGTCCGGACTTTGGTCTGGAGCTTCAGATTTCCCCGTATTTAACTATAGACTATCTGCCATCCTGCCAGGCAGTTCGTAAAAGCCGCACAATAAGCCAAACGCGTGGTAGTGACCACCGTGAAACCTTAACATTTCGCTCGGATTTGATAACACCGGTTTATATATACCAGCCGCCATAGCGTCAATACTCGTAATTGTCATGGCAGGTAGTGAATAAGTTTACCGGTCGGAAGTCGGTTCATTTATGCATGTAACATTACCATTCTGCAACAGCAAATAGCTAACCTACGAACCATAACATCTTTGGTGTTTATAGATAATAGTAGTCAACGTTATCTGCTTGTTTGCTATTCTATTATAGAAAACATTCTTCAAGGCCATGTAATTTTAACAGAAAACCAGCAGATTTCGAGTGTCTATTAAGGTTTTTCTCTAGGGAAAAAAAATGCTTCTTTTGGCTAACGCGATGTTAGCACCCATGACCGCACGGTGTCAGCTACAAAAACTGCCTACTATACCAATAATACAGCCAATAAAATAAAGAAACATGTCTGTATTGCATTTAGAACGTAACAGTTGCAATTATCAAACAATTTAGCGCTGTGAGTCTTGCCAGCTGGTAACACGGTAAATCATGGTAATAAAATTGTTTCACAATATTAAATTCACATTTCTCATCTCGCGAGAGAGCTACCATTATGTCATTTACTTAATCAAAGTTTTAAATATTTTCTTACCTTCTAAAGGTTGTGGTCTACAGCTTGTAAACGGATCCCCAACATATCCTTCAATACATGTGCAAATTGGGATGTGATTAAGAACGCTACACGTTGCTGATAAGCCACAAGATCCTGGACATGGATCTTGACATTTGGAATTCATACATGCTTTATTACTATGGCAGTCTGAGTGAATGGTGCATTCAGGACGACAGTTAGGTGGGCTTCCAATGAAATTTGGATGGCAAGAACAAGATGGTACGTTGCCAATGTTTCTGCATTCAGCGTTAGGACCACAAGGCGATGGTATGCACGGATCTAAGTTTGGGGGTGATTCAACTAAAAAAAATATAAATTAATGATTACATAATATGAATAGAACTGATGATGAATCTGGAAAACAAGAGATGAATATTACTGTTATATATTTTGGTATTATTTATCACAATATCTAGTTATTTGTCTATAATTTAAAATTGTCATTGTATAAATAATCATTTCGGTTCGTATATACGTTGATTAAGTATAGCCAGACGTAAACTTTAGCTTTAATTTATATCATTTAAAATTAAATTTATTTTATATTAAGAGGTGAAATTTTGAAAAATATGTGCCACATACCACGATCTATATTCAATTATTTTTATCTGTAATTCTATTTTAATGTGTATATTTAAATGTACAACAAACAAAATTTACGATCATAACATATTATCCTTAAAATAACATACTTACATGGAATAAGATTACAAAGAGTAAACGGATCCCCAGTATATGAAATCTTGCAAGAGCATAATGGGCTGTGATTAATAACTCTACAGTTAGTATTAATTCCACAGGGCTTTGGGCAAGGATTTATACATTTGTTGTTTATACAAGCCTTGTCTTGTGAACATTCTGAGCTGATAATACATTCCGGTCTACAATTTGGTGGAATTCCTATATATTCAGCAAAGCAAGAGCATACTGGTTGACCATTCACTACTTGACATTGACTATTTGGACCACATGGAGATGGATAACATACATCAACAGATGTTAGTGGGGAAGTTTCTGAAAACAACAAAGATGTATTTTAATAGTTTTTCCTTATTTGTAATCAAATAATGTGATTATAGTAATACGTACCTTGATAAGTACAATATCTAAATGGATCTCCCGTGTACCCATCTAAGCAAGTGCACAAAGGAGAATGATTCACTGCTTGACAATTTGCTTGTAGGCCACAGCTGCCAAGACAAGGATCCTTACATTTATTATTAACGCATGCTCTATTAGATGGACAATCAGTGTTTACAACACATTCAGGTCTGCAACCATCGTACGGATTACCAATATAGCCATCAATACAACTGCATGAGCCAGCATTTTGTTTCTCTTTACATATAGCATTTGCGCCACATGGAGATGGTGAGCAGGGAGTTGTTTCAACCTCAATTTGTAAAATCTCTCTAATGCAGCCGTAGAATGGATCTCCAGTAAAACCGAAAGCGCACAAGCATATTGGAGAATGGCTAACTACTTTACACTCTGTATTAGAACCACAAACGTTGTTGCAAGGATTCACACATTTCATATTCACACAAGCCATCTGCGATGTGCACTCCTCATTACTCGAACATTCAGGCTTACAATATGGAGGAGATCCGTGATACCCTTCTACGCAAGTACATGATGGCACTCCATTGATGTCCTTACATAAAGAGTATGGACCACATGGTGATGGAGAACATACGTTTATTTGTTCTGGCAATTTTAGGGCTGCAAAAAACAAAAGAGAATAATAGATTTTTGAATGATTCATATGTAATTTATCAATAACTTTCTCACAGTGTAAGGAATAGAAATATGCAAAGTTAAATAATGAAACATATACATACGCTGTGCAATACATCGACTAAACGGATCGCCAGTATATAAATTCGGACATGTACAAATCGGATTGTGGTTAACCACTTTGCATTGTGCATTAACTCCACAAGCTCCTTGACATGGATTAATGCATCGCTGGTTGCTGCATGCTTGATCTAACGGACACTCGGCGCTTGTAGTGCATTCAGGACGACAAGCTGGAGGCGCGCCAATATTGTTTGGTGCGCAAGAACATGCAGCCTGGCCATTGACACTCCTGCATTGACTGTTTGGACCACAAGGAGATGGCTGACAAGGGTTTACTTCAACTTGTTCTATAACAAAATATAATAAGTCACTGAAAATTCATGTTAGGAAATCAAAATTTGTAAGAAAATGTTGCGATAAATAAATGTGCCTACCAATTATTCGACACTCGATAAAGGCGTTGCCGGTCATACGTTCCGGACAACTGCACATTGGAATGTGATTGATTACATTGCATACTGCATTAGATGCACATGTACCAGGACAGGGATCTAGGCATTTGTTCTTAATACAAGTTTTATCACGATTACAATCAGAACTCTGAACGCATTCAGGCCGACATTCACTATATGGGTCTCCTTGATACTCTGGAAGACAACTGCATTTTCCTTCAAAACATTCTGCATTAGCACCACAAGGAGAAGGATTGCATAGATCATCATTAACTAAAACAAAAATAAAGTTTAAATTAATTTAATGCCTTGTAGGCTTGCGTATAAATAACACTCTTCAAATAACCCATAATATAAATATTTCAATTATATTCAATAATTACCTTTGATTGGTATAGGTAAACATTGCATAAATGAATTTCCAGTGTATCCATCGAGACAAGAACAAACAGCGACGTGCTTCATTACATGGCATTTTGCGTTAAGACCACAAGAACCTGGGCAGGGATCCCTACACTTTTGATTGGTACACGCTAAGTCGCCAGCACAGTCTTCATTAATTGTACATTCTGGACGACAGTTAGGTGGACTCCCTTCGAAAAATTGTAAGCAAGAACAGGATGGAAGACCATTGTGGTTTTGACATTGAGAATTCGGTCCACAAGGAGAAGGCATGCAGGGGTCCTGTTTTGGAGTTGTTTGTACTGAAACTAAAATTGAAACAATTAAAGTATATAGTTAATTGCATTGTTTTTTACGTCATAACAATAATATCTACTTTGCTGACATATCATTTTTATTTACATAATATGTACTCGTAAACACTTACTCTGTATTTTGTAGCAGTTTGAAAATGGATCACCAGTATATTTATTTTGACAAGTGCATATCGGACTATGATTAATAACTTTACAGTCTGTGTTTTGTCCGCACACACCAGGACACGGAGACACACACTTCAAGTTTTTACATGTCTTATCCGTTGGGCATTCTGTACTCACAACACATTCTGGTCTGCAATTAGGAGGTGAACCCCGATAATCTGGCATACATGAACATACACTTTGCCCATTTGAAACTCTGCATTGGCTGTTTGGTCCACATGGTGATGGTTGACAAGGATTTGATGGAATATCATCTGGGCCTAAAATAAAATGTAAATTTATATATTATA
>DWBA01000571.1:0-12861 GCA_018236825.1 Apodemia zela | reverse complement strand
GATTGTAATACATGCATAAGTCTACCGGCTACCTTACCCTCCAAACCAGAACACGACAAAAAAAATTAAGCGTTTGGATTAAATGGTTAATAGGAGTGACGTGTCTTTTCTTATTTATGTCTATCAGAATGTAAAGTTTATCAATAAAGTATTTTTAAAGTTAAAAAAAAATATTGAGAAATTGAAAAATAATTAACTTCAAGGGCCTACTAACAACTAGCCTATTAGAATCAGATCATGAGGTCCCAGGTTCGATCTCCAAGGTAAGCAAAAGAGTTATCGAGATTATCCTCAATAACACTTTTTCTCGAAAAATACAAACCTCAATAGTAACTTGGAGTCTGGTGTTGATAGAGGTGCCGTGCCTCTGATGAGCACGTAAAACTATCAATCCCTACTATCGCTAGAAGTAAGCGGTAATCGTTATCAGATCAGTAAAATATAGGGATAGGGATCGTCAACGGATGAACCGGTGAACCGTGGTTAATTGAAAAGTCTTGAGATGTTTAGTTCACTCTGCTTAAGAGCAAGAGGACCGGCGCAATGATAATTCTTTTTTTTTTAAATATAAACAAAGTTTGTTATGCCCGTGTCTCTGAAGGGGTAGCAAGTAGGCAAGTAGTGCAACTTCAATTAGTTAACTGAATGAATTTCCATAATCTGATACGTAATGTAGCTCCTGATAATACACATACAGAAAATCATGCTTTTTAGATAAGCTAATTGTCTAACAGATTCATAAGGATTACCCGACCGAGGATCAGAACTTAGGCCTGTGTGTACCAATTTTATTAGACCAATCACTACATAGTATAAAACAAAGTCGCTTTCCGCCGTCTGAGTGTCTGTATGCTTAGAGCTTTAAAATTACGCAATAGATTCTGATGGGTTTTTTTAATAGATAGAGTGGTTCAAGAGGAAGGTTTGTATGTATAATACATGTATATTATAATCCGTGCGAAGCCGGGCCAGGTCGCTAGTAATTAATAAGCCTCGAGAATGACAACATCGCAATAACGCCTATTGTGTTGCATGAGTCTATTGGCGTTAGTTATCCTACCATTGAAATGCTTAATTGTTAGCTATCATCAATATCAAACAACCATATGTATATGTTTGTTTTCTGTCACAGAATACTAACCATCCGCGCATTCTCTAGTCGTTTGCCTTCACAGAATAGCAAGTGCTTGTTTAGAGTGTTACACGTTTTAGTGTATATTTGTCAGTTTATCTGGTATATTCCTCGACTTGTCCCGGGCTACTGTTGAAAAGCATGAGACCATCTATATCTATCAATAATTAGTTATATAAATAATTATGTTTTTTATATTATAATCATTCCGATACACGACTACGAATCAACAATTGATAAATAATTAGGTATAATGTATGTAGTAGCCTGGTCTTGACCGAATCAATAGATTTTTTTACAAATAATATGTGCCATCCATACGAAGCCATGCAAAAATCAAAACATGGCTTAATTTACTTTTGTCACTGTAAAAATATGTATTTTTTTTAAACTTTCATATTATTTATCTGTGTCCTTATTTATGTAATAAAAATTGAATCGAATCGAAGCTTTTAGGGTTCCTACGCACATAAACACGATACAACGTCGCGTAGTGCTACGACACGGCATAATGTGTAAGAAAATGTATACCTAAGAACCTTAAACACTTCGATTCGATTTAAGTTTTGTTACTAGAATAGGTGTAGGTACGTGTAAGTGAATGGGCTTTATTAGAATACGAATACAATGAATCTCATTTGAGTTTTGATACCACTGAAATAATGATTCAACTTTATCTACCGGCCTCTACGACATAACTCATTTATCGTAATGACTAAATTTTACGACGTTTCCTTGTCTATGGCTGATATTTCTGATATCTTACTTCATTTCAAAGAAATTCAAGTATTATTGAATTTGGATTATTTTCAGAGTGCTTGTAAGAAAGCGTTTAGAAATGTTAGACCTATATATATATATATATATATATATATATAAATCAATCCCTATTTTCCTTTGTCGTGACCACATCACGCGTGAATGGCTGGACCGATTTCGCTAATTCTTTTTTTTTTTCGTTGTGTTTTTAATTGTCAGGAGAAGGTTCATATAAAAGAAAATATTAACAAAATTGAACGAAATCTTCACGCCCGTATCCCCGAAGAGGTAGGCAGAGGTACAACCATTGCACCCACGTTGAGCCGAAGATACTTGGTCCAACAATGTGATAGGTAGCTAGCCTTTCGTTAACCGGGCACTTTTCCAATCCCGGGCAACGGTGATTTTATCAGAAAACTGAAAAAACACATTTTTTAATTGCCCATCCCTGGAATCGAACCCGGGACCTCGTGCGGTCTACTCCGACACCGTACCACTAGACCACAGAGGCGATTGTAACACTACGAGTATAATAAACAAGTTTCAACGCTTCTCAGATGAACTGCGGTCCTTAAGCAGTACACCTTGCATGGCTGAGAAGCTCTTCCTTCTCCACGTCTTCCGTGACGACATCAACGTTCACAGTGGTGACGTCACCCGTGATACGACGTTATATCTTCATAGCCAGCACTTACCTCCCACAAAGCAAATGGCTCCTGATAGTAAAACTATCGACGCCTATAGACACCGAAGATCCCAATGGTGCACATTGCAATATGGTTAAGGCCAAGGATACGCCTTTCAAAGCAATTCCTTAGGTTGTCAGTGTAGCTTACATTTACACCCAGAAATACAGAGTTATAGTGGGTACTTACCCATTTTACAATAATTGGTTCATTCCAATGTCTGAATAGAATGCGAATTTGCTGAAATGTAAGTTTTCATTAGTTTCTATAAGTTTCGTGCGTTATCAATTATTGCCGGTTAATCTTCATGTACTTACATGACACATGAAGATGATGACGACTAAATTCTTAGAACTGCTAACATTAAACTGATTTTTCATCAAAATGTACTATTTGAAGTCTGAAAACTTACTTGCTGTCTGAACTCTGAAGTCATATCTAAAATCGTAAAAAAACATTTAATAAAAATTACGACTATAGTTGGTTTTATCGTAGAACTAAATTAGAAATATATAAACGAATTATTTCTAGACACTGGGGTCAGTGATTTGTTCAGGAATAAATAACTTCGCACTCGTGAATCAATTCTTCCTTCGATT
Source organism: Apodemia zela (assembly GCA_018236825.1). Taxonomy (NCBI): domain Eukaryota; kingdom Metazoa; phylum Arthropoda; class Insecta; order Lepidoptera; family Riodinidae; genus Apodemia; species Apodemia zela. The sequence continues at coordinate 9,685 of DWBA01000571.1, read as the reverse complement.
AACATTGCCAGGGGCGTGGACGCATCATAAAGATCAATCAGACAATTGGGGTCGCCACGCACGCTGCGTAGGAGTGGCCCTCACAACTGTAGCGCTTCCGTTCAATCAAACATAAAAAGCAAAATACTAGACAATATCAATTCACCAAATCGTAGATCACTCAACTAAACTGAAATATAAAAGGTAAAAACAAATATTTCAATATGACTCATTATCTTCTAAGAAGCTGCACTCAGTTGATAAAAGTCCAAGTCATCAATTAAACGAATTAATTTGACCTTATCAATTAAGACTCATGAGCATTTGCGCTCACAATCAGCAAATATACTTTACGAAAGCAGAAAAGACGCTAAAACAAGAAACCTTTTTTACTTAAATATACAGCTGTAAACAATTGCTGTAAATGATAATTTTCAATATAAGTATGATTAATACAATATATAATGATAATTACAAACATAAGAATCACATGTGTTATTTTTTAAATATTTCATCATTAAAAGAATAGAAATAATAGAAGAGGGGGACAAACGGACAAAAGGCTCCAAGAGGAACCTGATAGTAAGAGACAGCCGCCGCACATGGATATCTACACTATTTGAGGTCTTTATATTCATTAAGAACGAAACAGTGCTTACCCGTGTTACTTTCTGCAAAGTGAACCATCTGCTTTTCTGTCAGGCCGTTTGTATAAGGTGAACAAATACACATTAGAATTGTCACTAGCATCGTGGCTACAGTATCTAGAGTTGTGTAACGTCTCACGTGATTTTGGTACCAACGCCTTATTTTTACCTGTCGCAGTAGTGTCAGTACTAAACAGTGTCAAGTTATCAGATAATTTAAGGCAATGGTACTGTATCTCTGAATTCTGAAGTATATTATTTACTTTGATATGCATAGGCGAGTCTCCACAAGTGCCTTTTTTAATGTGAGGCACCAATTGAGCAGGAGACTCATTGACATCGTCAGTTTAACGCTCGTAGACATTTACAACACCGAAGGTCTTGAAGTTTCGTTGCCAACCTTTTAAGAAAGACTGCTATTTCTTAAGGACATCAAGTTTTACCTGCTCGGAAACACTTCCGATGAAATTCACTTTCATAGTAGAGTAACGCGGGTAATAATGCTTCGAAAATTATACGAAATGTTAAATTTTGACTCGATTTTCGATGATCAAAATCAGTATCTTCAATGTGTATTTCACGCCCATATCCCCGAACAGGTAGGCAGAGGTGCAGCCACGATTAGCCGAAGCTACTCGGTCCCACAATGTGATAGATGGCAAGTCTATCGCCAACCGGGCACTTATCCAATCCCGAGCAACATTGTTTTTAAAAACAATTTTTTTTAGTTGCCCGACCCGGGAACCGAACCCGAGGCCTCGTGTGGTCAACTCCGACACCGTACTACTAGACCATAGATGCGAGAGAACAAAATTAACAGCAATTAATGCATAAACTTTCTTGCAAACGATTAGTACCGCTTAAAACTGACCTCTTTACTAATAAGAATTTAAAAAATTGGCAAAGTGAGTGTCGGGCCACGCGCAACGTAGGGTTCCGAATTTGCCCATCACAATAATGCGAACTACTCAAAAACGTGTAAAGCCTACTATGCCATGATAACTTTCCTTTTAATTTCATTATATTAACTACTACCGTGAATGAAAATTAGCACTTTAAAGCCTAATATTTTACAAACAAATTCCTTAATCGAAAATTTCCGTTTGCAAATCCACAATATTTTTTAAAACCTATCCAACGATACCACACAATGGGATACACGAGAAAAAAATTTACATCTTTACTTTACATGAATAGGAGCTACCCTAAAAAATATTTTTCTAAATTTTATATTACCACTTTGTTGCCATGACTAATTTGTATGTTCAAGCCAAATCACAACTTTCTAGTAGTGAGGGTCTCTGAGCTAGACTGCGGACGGACGGACAAAGCGAAACTATAAAGGTTCCTAGTTTACTACGGAACCCTAAAAAGAAGCTGGTCTTGAAGAACTTCTGCACTTCCGCTCAGAAATGTGAAGAATACTCTATGATTCGGGTGTAATTTTGAACTACCTTGAGAGCGATATAATATTTACACGTATTTTATCTAAATACTAGCTGACCCTGCGAACTTCGTTCCGCCTTAGAGATAATACCGGAAACGCGGTCGAACGGGATAAACGGGATAAAAAGTACCCTATATCCGTTTCCTGGTTCTAAGCTACCTCCCCACCAATTTTCAGCCAAATCGGTCCAGCTGTTCTTAAGTTATAAATAGTGTAACTAACACGACTTTCTTTTATATACATAGAGATTTTATTGCACAAATAAGAAAAAGGCGTAACATAAGTCACGGGTAAGAACTAGTAAATAAATACACAACTCGTTCTAAATACACACGTATGTAGGTATATTGTAACACTCATTGTGTCATAATAAAATTAATCTAATCTTTTATGTTTGAAATTTCTTCTAATTTAACGATGCAAGTTAGCCTTGAAGTGTTTATCACCAAAACGTCGCGGCAAAATTGTAAGATATAACAAAATATCTATATCATTGTATTTAGGGCATGGTCAATTATTGTCAACATCATTTTACTGTCATAACCATAAAAAAATATAGTTAAAACAAAAACTGTTTAGGATAAAAAAATATTAGGTGTTTTATATAAGCCTTTAATCAAAACAGATTTCAAGTTATTATAATACTCGTAGGTACCTAATACTTTAGTACAAATCAGTGGTGTCTAAATCCTAATATGGAATCATATAGTGATAACATTTTATCATGGTTTAATTCCAGTCGATTAGACAAAAAATATTAATTAGTCACTGTCTTAAACTGTGATATCATATTTTTTAAACTTACGTGGGTACGTATTTTATTTTTATCAAATTTTAAAGGAAAATAGATGTAAACGTTGTATCTAGTAAACATTTCAGTCCAGTTACAAAAAAGGGTCCATACGTCTTTAACTTCCCACTACGTTAGTACTAGTATAAGGAAGTTACTGATTTTGCCCCGATTTTGAAAAATCGAGTTTTCACCGGATCTCCACGTTTTGAGGTCTTAGGAACCTTTTCCGACTATTTTCGCGATGATATCACTATGTCTGTATTTATGTATGTATGTATGTGCGTGTGTGTGTATGTGTGTATGTAACATTAACGGTAGTCCAAAAGTTATTATTACTTTTGGACTTAGTCGCCGATTGATTTCAAAATCTAGTCTGCTTTTTTGCCTAAAAAACTGCGTCAAATACCGTAAATTGTATCAAAATCGATTGATTTGTTCGGGATTTATATAACAGCGAAAATTTTTTGCCAATAAAACATTTACAGAGTTAAAAAATTGTGTTAGATGCCATTCGAAAATTAAAAATCTGTATCTTTTCATAATTAAAATGCTGTAATTTTTACAAACATTAGATTTTTGAACTCTTTGAGCTTAAAATCTATGCTTAGGTATAATCTTCTTTGAGCTTAAAATACCTCAATTTAGTGGGAAGTTTCAGGGACGGCCTGTAGGGTCAACCGGTTAACATATTTTTTTTCTAATTGTAAGTGTATTTCTAAATGTATAATCTGTACACTGTGTATTCTACATCTCTTTCACGTATTCTCCCTGTTTTGGGTTTGCTGGAAGAAATCACTTGCAGAGATAAGCTCGCCTGTTATATGACTGTTATGTGTACAATAAAGTATTAAATAAATAAATAAAAACATCACATTTCATTATTACAGTTTTACAGGTTACAATAGTTACATTACTATGAGATAACCTACAGTGTAATTTTCCCAGCAAAAATCACAAAGGATGATTGTCGATCAGTGCAATAAAAGATACGAAGATGGACATACGATTACCAGGAGGATGCCTCTCATTATCCACTGCACTGCATTATTATAGCGTTACTTTGGACCTACTAATTTGCTATTAATTTAACGTCAATTATTCTCATTATGTGTGGTGACATTTAAAATAAAGTTATAAGTATAACATTGTCGCTACATGTCTGCGGAAAATTATAGGTGCGGCGTGGATTAACGTCGTAAATTGTAGATGTTTTTCAGGAAATGTTTTCAAATGGGTTTGTCATACGTTTCGTCATCTAAATAAACATGTAATTTCGACATAAATACGTTTGATTCATTCATACATCTATAAAACGCAAAAGTAACAAATACTATAAATTATGGAGACGTTTGAAAAACTTGAGCGGATGTGGGATGAAATTGCAAATTAAGCTACACTATAATTAGGTTTCTTATATCTTTGTTGTCTATGGGTGTTGATTATCTCTTAATGCCTGGAGAACCGTCTATTTATTTGATAATGGTTCCCTATAAATTTTTCTCAAGAAGGCACTCTGCTCTTATCGTAGTCTTCTGAGATTGTTTGTTACAATATCCGGAGGTATCTCGGTAGAATAATCATTTCATAAAAGTATTAAGTAGGAAGTGGGTACCGAGGAAGACCAAGACTGACATACCATGATCAGATTGATCGGGTACTACCCGAAGTTGGTGTCAAGTCTTCGCACTAATGCTAATGGAGCAAGAAAAAATAAGAAACGGGCGAAATGTTGTAGATCTCTACTACCATATAGTCAAGGTGGTAGTGAAATGTTTTTTTATATCATCATAAGGTAGTACCTAAATAAGCAGATGGTTCTCCTGATTGAAAAAGACACCAAAACCAAATATGTCAATGGTGCGTTGCTATTCTTGTAGCGGGGTCTTAATCCCACATGCATAAGTTTACTGGATACCTTACCTTCGAAACCGGAGCATGACAATGATAAGCACTGATGCTATTGTGTCAGGAAAAGGCAAGGCGTTGATACTAGACCCGGGCGAGACAATGCAGAACTCTACCACCTAGTACCTAGCCACGATGGTAGTGACTCGCATAAGCAATCGTTCGCCTCGGTCGAACGGCAGATGGTCTATTCTTCAAAGGGGCCGAACCAACACAGAGGATGTTTGGCCAATCGTTCGACTTTTACGATCTGCCTGGCAGGAAAACCTATGATCTGTTCTTTAAATTAGCTCAAGATCAACACGTGGAAAAATATTGTATAGCACGTGATTTCATGCTCAAAATTACAAGTTTTTACTGGGTCTTAACGGTGCCGATATACTGTACCACGACCTTAGCCCGAACAAACATATTATGGAGTAACATTTTACTAACTCAAAATGATATTTTGGCGTAACCACCTACAATATATTCTTTGACTAATATGTAAGCAATTGTGTAATATTATAGACGTTAAAGATAAAGTTATCAAGTGTACCATATAATAACCATGATGAACGTAATATAAACTGCTAATAACCATTATAGATAAAGTAACCCTAAACTTACTTCCATAAAACTATTACGATTTATGAGGAATTTGCATATTTTTGTTCTCGAGTTACGAACTTAAAAAAGATTGATTGCCCTTTGTTTGCCTTTATTTCCAGAAGTAAGTTGTATTTAGTAAATACGAATGACTTATATCTACACCAATATTCTAAGTAGGTAAAGTATTTACCTACGTCGAAATTTTTCACAGCATTCATCCGATTACAGTAAATATTTATAATGGATCTGCAGGATAAATAAGAATTGCTACAAGAGTCTTAAAACATTTTTTTATACGAAATCAAATTCAAGACCTTACTTTTTTTGAGCAGCTTTAATATAGGGGTTTTTTAAGAGGGCCTTTAAAATCTTTAAAGACAGGGCATCGCATTGTATATGTTGCAACTGTATGGGCAATAGTAACCACTTTCCACCAGGTAGTTCACTTGCTCGTATAACTACTTACAGATGAAATAAACACATTGTTTTATGCTACTACATATTTTGGGATATTACATTTCGGCCACGAACGCGCACTGTTGTGCAATCTTCTGGATATAATTTACCTAGTATTAACAAAAAATGACTAGTGATTATCAAAACCTTGTAAATTTTTCAAATCAAGTTGATCCCGGTTATCCTGAATATTTAAAGTGTTATTCGGATGCCAAATGCAGTTGATGTCGCCATTTATGTCGATGGTGGTCGATATCTTCAAGCTCAACATGCTAGAGTGGTGCAACAATAACATATAAAACTTAAATAATGCGATTAATCATTTTAGAAAAAATTACATGTGATTATCAGAACCTTGTAATTTTTTTAATAAACTTATAAAGGCCTACCCACATGTGTACAATTCGAAAGAACCATTTGTCTTTCGATCCCAGCTAACTAAATGTTTAAAGTGTTTTTCGGTTGTCAAATATAGCTAAAGGTCGCCATTTTTATCGATATCTTAATATTTTAGAGTGGTGCAACAATGACATACAAAACTTAAATACTGCGATTAATCATCCTAGATAGAGTGTTAATATTGTCAAATTTTATATGAATTTTAACCAGGAACTGCTCCGTACACCTTCAAATACTTAGACATTTTAGATAGGCGCTATATGTCACTTGTCTCATGTTATCGCTCTATGATAGTGGGTAAAGTTTTCGTAAGAGATTAATCATGTAAATTCGGTCACGACGCAATAGAAGTTGACATCAATCAAAAAGTAACATCTAGTCGAATTGTTTAAAAACTGACACGTTTGATGATCTGAACTGTGGTCACTTGTGTCTTTTAAAACGTCAAATGTAATTAGAATGAAAGCGATTCGATGAGCACCAAGTTGCAATATTGTACAAATATGTTCAAAACTTCTTTTAAGATAGTGAGTATTTCAGGGTATAGTAATAATGTTACATTCTTAAAAAACACCAGACACCGTTGGCTAATGATGATCGAGTACTCTAGTTTTACCTCCGTCTACGCCTTCGGGCTTTCTAAGGACATGAAGGTATCTATTCTTTTTTTCTGTTTTAGATAACAACAATGATATCCAAAACATTTAAAAAAAATGCTTATTTTACTAAAACTCAGGACCGGCCCTGGGCGAACGATGATACTATGCCATATCCCATATTTCATCTTAAGAACGTATTGACTTTCACGCTGCTGCAAGAAGGCTGCTGTAAGAAAAATTTCATAGCTAAGCTAAGCCTGAAAGTTTTAGCGCCAAATTTCAAATTTTGCGGGTATCGCGGATCCGCGTTTTGAAGGTGCGCGATCAAGCAGATTAATAAGTGCTGCCCGTTTTGCGGGATTGCAATCCCTAGTGGAAAGGTTCAGTCATCAGTTCGCACTTGAACGAATCGTTCTGTCGGCGAATCGTTCGTAGTTGAAAGGTTGTGTCGTTGAACAACCAATAAACGAAACATTATATCGGCGGCTCATTCGGTAGAAAAAAGTTTGTCTGAGAAATGTTTCAGAATCTGTTGACTAACACCCATATCACAAGCTAGTGATTTGTTTATTTTGCGTTTAAATCAGTTCGTGTGATTTGTCCAGCGTTATTTATTTATTTTATTTAAAGAAATGCCTAAATGCTACCATTCCTCCCATCACGATTCATACAACCAATCAAAGCCGAGATCAAAATGTCCTTTTTATAAGTCCTTATAGCGCTTATTTATCCGAGATAAGTGGTTCGCAGGGTTCAGTAAAAGATAACCCCTGCGCCCTACCACAACAGTAGATATGACCAGTACCTACAGAGAATCCAACTAACAACACAGTTGTAATGACTCGAGAAGATAACAGATAACAATCATCTTGTCAGTCATCTTAAGTGTCATAACTAAAATAAATACTATAATTTCATTTAATGGTAAATGGTCGCATCATTCATCATTTTTCAACCAAAATAACAGATATTTTATCGATTCAATATCGGGCGTTACTTTGCAGAAATACTTAATTTCATATATATCTTCACGCCAGATCCCTTACGGGGTAGGCAGAGAGAACCAAATGCTATATGTCACGATCCTTGCAGATTTGTCTTGCTTCCTCCATATTCATTAGATACTCTCTTCATACAGACACGCCGGTTACGAAGACTCTTAACACCATATAAACTATGAATGAATGAATGATGGATTTAACTAAAAATATATTAAGAAATACGTAATTAAAAAGTGAATGAATGAAGTTGAAGTGTTCAATGAGACCTCTGCGATGTCACTAAAAAGAAAGACGCCGGTTTAACAAATATATAAGACTCACCGATGATCTGGAAAAATAACCCAGCGCCAAATTATCAACCTAAGTACATCTACCACACTTTCACCCACATCTGCAGCAAGCACAAAAGCACACAATTTACGGACTCAACGCACGTTTCACAGTTCACTTCAAAACCGAAGCATCTTCGGGAGAATCGAACGCTTCCTTACTCAACGCGACATCCTAATAAAAAGAGATAACAATCACATATCGACACAATAGATGATAAATCCATGCGTTAGAGATGTCACATGCATATGTTTACCGGCTACCTTATCCTCCAAATAGGAACATGACAGGAACAAACCAGGTATTCGACTTTGCAGTATAATACAGGTAGTATTGTTCAGTTCAGGCAGTAGTCTTTAGTCTTCGGTCGTCTTTCATGAGTTGATTAGCCAAAAGGCGAGAATTGAATTTTTAATAGGAGCCCGTATCAATATGAGAAATAATAAGTTAACCAAGTTCGTGGCGGACCACACGCAATGAAGTGTTCCATAGTTTCTCATCACAAAACCCATGAACCCATTATAAGCCAAAGGTATTAAGTAGATACATGCTTTCCATCTTCGGCACTTGGTGGAATTGTGTCATTAAAATATTCGAATAAAACTCACTTGCACATTCAGACACTTATTTTACGCTCAAACGAAAGTGACAACGTTAAGTTGCAATTAAAAGAAAATGTTCCGGGTGATTCTGAAATTGGCGAAATCAGTGAGGTGAAATATAAGTAACATGTAGAAGTGAACTGAAAGTTTAAGTGAATTTATTGGAAAATCTTACTACAAGTGAGTTTTATTGGAATTTCTTGACATAGTTATGGCTCTACGAAATGTAATTTTTATTGAACTTAATACCGAGATTCTCACTTGTACTTTAAATCTACATCTTGAAAATCATTTATCGATAAAACGTGTACCTATACATCCTATATCTTTACTATTTCTTGGTTTACAGAAATTGGCGTAGCCCAACACTTTTCATTGCAATATTTGCACTGAAGATTTGTGCCAAAGAAATGACGGATTTAGAAGCTCTAGCATCACTACCAACAAAATGTACTTACGCATATGCATTTGACATGTACGGAGCCCATTGTGCAAGTCTTCGACTGACGAAGATACCGAGCTTGAAAGGGGGAATAGAGGTGAGAAATGAGTTTTGAATATAATAATATCGCTGGAAAATCACACGAATTGATCAAACCTCAAAGTAAGCAAATGGTTCTCTTATGGGCATGGGTGTTAGTCAACAGTTGACTAACAGCCATGCTATAGTTACTATTCTAATGTACATACAAATACACATACAAACAGTGCCGGATTAGTGCAGCGTGGGACCTGTAGCAAATTCTATTAATGGACCCTAGTAATGTTTAAGGTTATCAAGTTTGTGTATGAATTAGGCTGTGTCCCCAGTAGGCAAACTGTTAGCGGCGAACTGAGTTTGCGGCGTATCGGTTTAGTGCGCCTTTTCATATATTTGAAATGGAGTGTCCACAGTTTGCTAGTTTTGCGCTCAATTATTTTTACAAAACTTAGTGT
>DWBA01000570.1:0-12876 GCA_018236825.1 Apodemia zela | reverse complement strand
GAACGGCAGTTGGCCTATTCTTCAATGGAGCCCGAACCAACACGGGGAAACAATGATAGGTTGTTAACTTCATGGTTTAGGTAGTAGTGTCTATGTCTACCTGCTATCCTAAACTACAAGCTGGGGTACGACAGTGACAAGCATCTACGCCTGCAGAAACAGGTAGGGTGGTGGTACCATTTATTACCTAGCTGCAGTTATTTCACTATCTAGCTGTCACGCTGATTTTGTTGGGTTTCACCTTTTTTCATCTCGTAGACTGCTTGCCAAGATGGTCTATTTTACTAAAAGGTTCATTCCAATATGGGGTATTTTGGAATGAACCTCTTAGTAAAATTTGAGTATTTAAAAAAAACATTTGTAAAACATAGTTAACTAACGACTCCGGATACCGATTCTACGGAATGATACACGTGTAGAAGATTAAAACGCATAAGTATTTTAAAAGGGTTGTTTTTAATTAGCCCTCGGTTGTCTAAGATAATATTGTAATTAAAAACATTGATGCTGCAGCGAGCCTTCCCTCCAAGCGCTCTGCATACGTCGCATCCCCGCTACTACGACTATATAAGACTTTACCAAAACCTGCCGCGCGCTATTACAACAGTGCCTTTGTGATTTTTTCCACTGTATTTATAGAAAACTACATCAGAGGTAAGTGGAAATACCCCATTTATAACCCTGGATAAAAAAGGATATTTACCCCTAATAATATTATTAATTGAAAAATAAATTTTAACAATCTTTTATTATACAAAATAAAATATTGTTAAATTGATTTTCTTTCTAATTTATAATAATTATTGAAAAGTGTTTTAATTACACTGATTAATTTAAAAAAATCTGAATGGTTATTATCGAATCTCATAGCTTTAATATGTGTTGAAATGGTTTAGTGAAATAACAAAGTTTTTCCTATATTTATTCATAAATATATAAAAGAAACAGAAAAAGTCTGGAATGAAAGTATCTTAAGCTGTTATTAAAAATAATTTATGTTTCTTCAAAATTAAATTTAAATATTAAACAACGTATCCAAAACCACAGTAAGATAAATTAAAATATGTAAAGCTGTGGTTTGAAATTTTTAACCAATCTTAAATACTGTATTATAACGCTAGTGTTCTTACAATATGTATTTTGCTGAATGGAACTGTCGATTACAACGAATATCGTAATGTGTGTCAAGCCGCAAGTTGCAACATGCACCGCTGCCATTGAAGTGCTTATAAGCCCTTTTCTATGGAGCCGCTTACCGCTACAATATTCTCACAAAACTAATATAAGTATTTTAATGATACGATTTCTGTCCATCAGAATCAAGATAAGAATTGTATGGCGTGGGAATTTTAGCCTTTTACTAGTACATTACTGAATTAACAATAGGCGTTTTAATAGCTAATGAGACTAGATCTAAGGTCATCGGATTCCACCGTCATATCACAAGAATGTATTATGCTAATAATATTTTTATTATATGTGTATTCATCATTCTAACAAGCGGTAACTGTGACCTAAAAGATTTTTAGTATTTTTATGGTACACTTTGTAATGAAATACATACCTTTTCGTAAAAAACTTCTAGCTTTATCTGTTTTAGGTACACATTAAGCAAGTTTAATTTACATCATTTATACAGCATTACAAAGACATTAAAAGATTAAATGAATTTTTAATTTGATGAATTGTCATTCACTTTGTAATTAAATATTTTATTAATTAGGGGACAATGCATTGTAATTGGGAAAATGCAATGCACAGTGTTTAAAACAATATAAAGGCATTTAAACGTTTTAAAAAAAAGTAATGTACAAAATGTCGATAATAGAAATTATAGGTACAATAATTTGTTTGTTTTGCGTCAAATTCCTTCTGACATGATTATATCAAACAATAACAACAATTTTCATGACATCCTTATTAAGTTTTTAAGGATATTCACAATATAATATCTACTATACCTCGCTTCTTCCACATTCATAATACACATCATACAAAAACGATAAAAGCTTTCAAATTAAATTCTCGAGACTTACAATGTAAATCCTACTAATATTAAAGGACGTCAAAAGATATTTGTTATATAAATTAATTAATTTTATTTTTGAGTTGAACGCATTTCGACGAAATTGAGTAGGTATATAAGAAGTCTAAGTCTAGACTTAACACAGAAAACTTTGTAACTCGTAAATGTAGTGTTCCCGTGGGAATATAGAACTACACAGGAGGCTGTTGCAGAAATATTGTTGTATTGTAAGGATGGCTAGTACGCAAATCTTTGTCATGAATGAAGGAAAGAAATAATTGCCGTATAAATAGCAGCAACACCGAAAATTTTATATTTTATACTTTTTTGTTTTTTTTAATTAACTTAGATGGCTAATCGATAAGAGTAGATATATAAACATTTTATTAACCACCTCGTTTCTTAGGTAGGTTTTTTTTCTTTTTTCTAACTTAATACATTAGGTCCTCATTACAAATATCAGGTCAGGAAGTTAGTTCTAGCTTATATATAGCTTTGTCAATAGGCTGGCCACCTATCACATCGTGAGGCGTAACACCTTTGTTTAATCCTGAATACTCAGTCACCAATTTTCTGTATTTATTCATTTATGTATTTTAATTCAGAAATTTTTAGTTATTACTGTTTCATATTTTGCGGTAAAAAGTGCGGGCTATCATTAAGTAGTATAAAGGCTGAATTACACTTATTTTAATTTGAGTGTCCCAAGTTATAAAATAGTCAGAATATTTCCATAGTAATAGTTAAAGTTTACATGAAAAAAGATTCACACACACTCACAACTCTTTAATTAATATAAATTAATGAATAACAAGCGAATTTCGATCACTTGATGGTCACAAGATATTGAATCGTCATCGTATGTCAACAAGAAATATGGTTAGTCCTGGTACAAATATCAGTACTTAATCATATCTACTCAGTTTCTAAATTAAAATTCTACATCATAAAGATAATTAATTATATTAAAAATGTTTTATAAATCTACTGAAACATAATGATGTGTAAGTACCCGCTTAACATAATTTCGATACGTTTCTCGTTGTAGATAATCTACATCAAATTGCATAACCTAACACTAAAAATGAAGGTCAACGGTCGCTAGTGGAGATGACTTTCAAATACTCTTCGTTTAATATGTATAATTCAGTCCAGTTCAAAGGGCATAATAAATTAATAATATTTTGCGACACATGATCCTGAAGTTACGAAATAACTTATTAAGGGTATTACATATTAAGTAACGCATTAAAATCGCTTCTCTTTTTAGATAAACTATCTTCATAACTAGGTAATAAGAAGTAAGATCCACAGAAATGAAGCCGTTATTTGTGTAATGTATTTTTGTATAAAGTTATTAAATGGAAGTAATAATATACAGATAATAGTTTTACAAAGGTTTTATCGACACTCATGAGCCTAAATTTCTGAGTATCAATCTGAAAACTTTTGTGATAATTTTTGTACTTGAAGGGAATTGAAGATGTTATATTTTACAGTAATCAAATCTGTGCTGGCGTAGCTGGCGTCGCCTTATGCCCGGTTCATATATCAGTAAAACGACTCGTTTTAGTTACAACTAGTAACATTTTATATGAGGCAAAAGCTCTAAAACTGTTCCTATAAATGTCACGTTACCAAATGTCCAAACAAATGTGGAACGCCTCGTTGTTATTAAATTGGTTGCTATTGGTTACTGCTAAGGATGATGGCTCTTTGGTTGCCCGGCATTATTCATTACGTTTCTTGACCTTCTCTGTGCCGTATAGAAAAGATACGGAATAAATTCATGCGTATAGCTAACGGCTGCCCAATATGGCGCGTGATATGAACCTCCATAGAGATCTGGAACTGCCCATATCGTAAAGGTATTTCAAAAACACTTTATGACGCTACCTTCAACCTTGACAAAGTGATGTGACACATTTCAACTCTTTGGTGTAGACTGCAGACGACTGTGACCCCTTCACCGCTTTTGATGTACTATAAATAGTCGATAATCGTTATCAGCCCCCTTAGACAAGTGGCATAAACGCTAGTAGAATAGAAAGACAAATGTATGGATTTGACATCAGCACAATCGAACGCTTATGTTAAATACAAACATTTGTCATTCTATTCTACTGGCGTTTATGCCACTTGTCTAGGGCGGCAGGTCGGTAAAATGCAGCGATGGGGATCACCACACATCTCGCCAATTTCTTTTACTACATAATATGTACAATATGTATGTACATAAACATACTAAATTGTTACAACTTACATGTACAATTACATGTACAATTATTCCAGCATTACTGTTTTAATATTACTAGTAATTTAATATTGAATTGATTTTTATATGCCACTGCTTCGTTGGTCTTGTGCTTGGCCTGTTAGGCTCAGATTATGAGATTTCATCTTCGATTTCCGGGTCGGGCAAAGTGTTATTATACTATATATTTATAATTTTTTTATCGCCAATAAAAAGCGGTCGTTTTTAAAAAATCCCATTTAGCCAGCTGACAAACTAGAGAATCGCGGTAAAATAAAAAATATATAACTAAAAATAATATAGCTTTGATGCCTCACGCCTGAGGTTGGTGTCGCTGTTGACCTCATGAGGTTCCGGGTTTAATTCCCGGGTCAAGCAATTTAAAAAGGTGTTTTTTCAATTTTCTGGCCCGGGATTGGAAAACTGCCCGGTTGGAGACAGGCTTGCCCCCTGTCACGTTGTGGGACTTAAGTATCTTAGCCTAGATGTGGGTGCACTGGTTGTATCTCTGCTTACCTCTTTGAGGATATGGGCGTGAAGATACTTTGATGATTGGTGCAGAACTTTCAGTATCAGTTATTACTTATTAGTAACTTCATTTAAAATTTCCACGGAATTTTAATTTTATTACATCAATTAGATTAATCCCGAAAGTACTGTCCGTTTATCGGACATTCATAAAATTTACGTTAAAGGTTCAAACTAAAAGTACAATTAACCGGTTTATGTAATCACATCGTAACTTAACATTCCGATGAAAGTTTCTCTTGTAATCTGCTTACACATTTAATCATGTCCGAACAGGAAGGTCTTACGAAAATTTTAAGTGTTATAATAAACTCACGCATTTCAATTACTAAGATAGCACTTAATTTAGAATTTTTAGGGTTCCGTACCACAAAAGGAAAAAACGGAACCCTTATAGGCTCACTTCGTTGTCGATAGTGTTTTACAATTTACATGTGCTGGAAGAAATTCCTTCTTACCAAATTTCATAATTCTAGGTCAACCGGAACTACCCTACAGGTATTGATTCCATTTTAAAATCGCAAAAAAAGTATGTCAATACATACAAGTTTGATTTTTTTCCACAGCTAAGAGGGTCTGTTAACCCGAGTATTTGATATAAATTTCAACTTAATACTGCCACGCGTTCCTGAGCAAAAGGACAGACGGACAGATGGACAACGAAGTGTTCCGATTTTTCGTATTGAAGTACGGAACCCTGAAAAAATAAAATATATGCGTCGAATTGAGGACCCCCTCCATTTTTTTTTTGAAAATATTTGAAAAGATAAACTGCAATTATGGTACGTGCGGCTTTTGTAAAAATATGCCGTGTAGTTATAGGTTAGGAGTAGAATATTTATTCCAATAATATCTTTATAATATCGTTTAGTTATGTTTATAATGCAAGCTACAACCACGCAATTGTCAAAAATTTAATAAAACTGAAAAACGTATTTAGAACGAATTGAGTCCGGAATTCGAACCCACAATCTCATGCACCCGTCCCGAAGGCAGTACCGCTAGAAAACTGGGGCGAATAAACCATACTAATATAAATGCTGTCTATCAGTCTGTTACGCTTTCACGGCTAAACCCTTGAACCGATTTTGATGAAATTAGGTGGGAATACAGTTGAAGATCTGGGGACAAATATAGGATACCTTTTTCTCAAAAATTATCCCCCAAAAGGCTGAAATAGGATATAAAAATATGTATGAAAGTTTATAACTCTACTCACAAGCGAAGCTGCGCGGATAAACTAGCAATAACATAAGTTTCAAATGCTTTCTTCTAACTTACAAACTGTTGAGAAATTTAACTTCACCGGTAAATATATGTAAGATCCTGAGATTATTGTAATGGCGTGTACAAAGAAACATTACGCCATGTTTACCTATTTTCATCATTACCTTAGAAACTAGCAAAAAGTTGCAACTTGTGTGTCGTTAATAATAAACGCTATCATGTCCCTATTAATGCATTTATGACTAAAAACAGGTATTGAGTAAAATTCCCCCAACAAAAACAGATATCCCACGTACGCAAGCTGCACAATGCGATGTAGCCACGTGATTACTCTCCGATACTCAAGACATGTGATGTGAAGGACGTATTGAGCAATGCTTAAGACAATTCGGAAATCCAACTCTGTTATGTAAGAAAGAAGTAAAACAAAGCTCTACGTAACGTGAATACATTTCTGATATAGAAGTTCTTGAAAGATTATATCGATGTATTTCTGGGTTTGGGTGTTTACTATGTATGCTACAGTATTTATATATTTCTATGAATTAGTTTGGAGCGTGAGGTCGCTGGTAAACTTATGCAGGTGGCATTAAGATCTCGCGACAAGATAGCAACGCACCATTAACATTTTTGGTGTCTATAGGCGATGGTTGACTCTTTCCATCAGGAAACCCCTATCTTATGATTCCTTCCGCTTCGCTTTGTGATCGATTCTGCCGGTTGTACTGATCGTTTTCGGCTACGCGAACGAAGTCGCGAGTAACTGCTAGTAACCCTATATAGCATTATTTGTCAGTCTCGGGAAGAATATACATATAACTAAGTACTATTATAATGTGTAGATACTATATTTACGAACGGACTTTTAAGCGATTGGTGTTTTATCTGTAGAACATGTAAATGTATGTAAACATTGTTGTTTATCTTAATACGTATGTAAACATACACATTGTTGTCATGTTAATATTACAAGCATATGCATTTGCATATGTTTATTTTTATATGTACTTACCATACATTTACTAAGAAACTTGTATTATTTGAAAGAGACGTTACCAGAGTGGGTGTAGGAGTTGTGGTTGATAATGTAGTATTAAAACAAGAGGATGAGTTTGTGTATTTAGGATAAGCTTTTAAGAAGTATGGAAGATATGCTGCTGATGTGGAAAACGGAGTAGTTGTGTATAGGAGATAGAGTGTACGGAGTGTAAAGAATTACTTCAAAGCACAGTTTTAAATCAGGACAATTCTCTAACTTTTCATAATTCTGCGCTTATACTAACGCTATTATACGAGTATGAACGCGATAGTTGGGAATGTCGGAAAATGTACGAAAATATAATCAACGAGATGAGATCACTGCGGAAAATATATAATGTAAAACACACAGGCCGCATTCATAATGCTGAAGTGAATCAGAGATTGAGTTCCATTATTCCAGACATACAACACGAGTGTAGAAGAATACAGACATACAGTGCGAATGTGGAATAATGTACGTACCGGGAAAGACCAAGATTGACTAACCATGATCAGATTGTTCAGTTCTTGTTATAATGTGATGTTTGTATGAAGTAGTAGGTAAATTTAGAGGACACAAGACAAGTACACAGATCGCGATGAACGGCACTCCTGGGAGGGACGGGGGGGAAGAGATAAAGATACTCGTATCTACGTATGTACATTAACATTGTACATATTTTGTGTCAGATATATGCAAACATTTTCACGGATTCACTGACGTTATTAAGTTATCGTCTTCTTTTTACTTCACCGTCTGTTGGTGTGTTATTTAAAGCCCAAGAACAAAACTGTTTAGGAAATTTTACATTTTTAATCTCTTATATAAAGAACATTTCTAATGTTAATCCAAATTGCGCTTTACTAGTGTACCGAATTTGTTGCAAATCTATTTAGTTATTGTACAATTTACATGTCTATATACAAAATAATATAAAAATTAAATAACATTCAAAGGAGGGGTCATAATAAACTGAATATGTACAATATATAGGTAAATAAAGTTAAATTTATCGATGCGTTATTTTTGTATTAAAAATATTTCGAATCTCAAGTAATATGTCAAAGCAAAATACTATTTTCCCATAATAAATAGAAGATACAAAGGTCATATAAGTCTACTAGCGACTTGCCCCGGCTTCACACGGATTATAATATACATGTGTTATATATAAACCTTCCTCTTGAAACATTCTATCTATTTAAAAAAAACATCAAAATCTGTTGGGTAATTTTAAAAATCTAAGCATACAGACACACAGACGGGGGAAAAAGACTTTGTTTTATACTATGTAGTGAAGCAAAAACTGCAAGACAGCTGTGAAGCCAAAAATCAGTAATGTATAAAAACCTATAAGTAGGTATAAAAGAAAAAATATTGACGGAATAATTTTCGGAATTCATGCGTTTATGTGCTAGGTTAAACAATTAGAATGACCAGCTTCGTAGGTATGCAGATTATGTCAATTAAATTATGCATGTTCTAAAATTACCTATTAGCGTCTAAAGCAAATTTAATATTGCTAAAGTGTATTTGCAATACAATTATAGCGACTAAGTTTATTAGGCGTAATCAAATTAAATGTTTCGGATCTTTAGCTCTCAACGGTATAATCACTGGGTGAGATTTCAAGAATTATCTTAGAGCTTTACGCAATGCTTAGAACTTTGCTTAATACTTTTATATATTTATTGCAATTCAAATCTACGCATCCGGCGATTAAACAATAAAAATATAATCGTATAAGTTATAATAACGTTTCGCATAACCGTAGTACCCTTGAACCATTGCACAACTTGCCATTTGTCCCGTCGCATATATCTAGTGTCAGTGTATCTAGCGTTACGAAATCAACTGACTGAAAACAGGGTTATTGATGAAATTGTTTTTATTAGATTGAGATAATGAGAGGTTAAGACTAAATTAAACAAATATTTTTCCTTTTAAATTTAATTATTCAGATATTATATTTATCTAGATTAGATTATAAAGTTTAAGAAATATCACTTCTTATTCTTCTCAATTTAGATATGAATAGTGTTTTCAATTTAATTTTTTCTTTCAAAAACTTCACAAATTAAATAACAAATGATTTTTTATGAGCACTAATAGTGCTACTCACACACTTTACACACATATACCGTGTATGGTTTTCAGGGAGATAGCAAAAAAAAATCATAAAAATGTAAATTAATGAGATAAAATAAATCAATTAAGCGTAAATGTCTGAATTGGCTATAAATTTAGTCTGAATCGGCTATTAATCGAGGAGTCAAATTCACATGCATTGATAGACATTGGACCTTTCTTACGCGGTTTTCTTCGAGGGCTACATCATAAGATTTTTAAACGGCAAATTAATTTTCTTTCATGGCGTTGGTGACCTTTTGCGAACTGCCCAGCAGAATGGCAGATGGTCTATTCTTCAAAGGGGACCTGGACTAACATGGGGGAGAAATAAAAAGAATAAAATACCTATTTCTCATACATACCCTCCAAATTAGATGTTTTAATTTACAAAGTAACATGACGCGTTGATGTCTTTTCTTAGACGATCTAATGATGCAGTAAAATTGAGTAAATTATATTTCGATAACTTTTCTTAAACATAAATTACGTTTTTAGAAATTGACAACTTTGTTATTGGTAGAGTGGTTAGCGTACACGCTTAACGACCCTGATCAATACAGAACTTTGGTTCGATCTCTGAAAATAACTGGGTTTTTGTGTTGTGTTCTTGAGAAAGATGTTTCTGTTTATGGATCTGACTGTTATTTAAATAAATTTCAGTATTATATATTTGTTTTCCTGTATACTACTATCGTCGACTAACACAAATATCATAAGCAAATAATTTGATATAGTCAGGTTTGCTAATCACTCGGCCAAATTAACAAAAGTATATTTCTGGATTTCAAGTGGGAAGGGTTGATTGTTATGTTATTTATTATATTAATGCATAGGCAATAATATATCTACTGATAAAATATGAAGTTGTTTCCGAATAACTTAAGTTTTATTAATTGTGAATGACTAAAAATTATTATTTATCCGGTAGTATTTATTGGTCAAGGACGCTTTTGAAAAATATACCATGCAATAGGTATATCGTAAAAGGCAGAAAAAGGCGTAACGTAATTACTCCAGCGGGTTTTTTTTCACAATAACGTCAATGCTCGTCACGTTACTGTATTGTATTACTTCTCTATCACATGTATAGTAACGCACGATGAACATTTATGGTGTATATAGGCGGTGGCTGTCTCTTTTCAGCGCCAGCGCAGCAAGTCTAGGGCCTAAATAATCAGTTTTCATCACTACATAGTATAAAACAAAGTCGCTTTCCACCGTCTCTGTGTCTGTATGCTTAGATCTTTAAAATTACACAACAGATTTTGATGGTTTTTTAATAGAGTGATTCAAGAGAAAGGTTTATATGTATAATACATGTATATTATAATCCGTGCGAAGCCGGGGCAGGTCGCTAGTCAACTATAAATCAATGTTACTAGCGCAAGTTTGCAGTAAAGTCCACAAGCAAGTAACTGAATGCGCCTACGTGACTTCTTTTACAGAACTACTAAACAACATATTTTTTCTTGACAACTTGTCCACTCGCATTCTTTCCATGACTCATAATCGCTGGCAAATCCTTTTATTTAATAACGGGAAATTTGTAACTTCAATAACGACTCTACAATTCGGAATTCCACATCGATATTTCACAATCGATGACATAACACGATAATTTTTATTCTGTTGTAGGAAAACCGCAATAGGAGGTTTTACGCTAAGCTCGGCGCAGAGTGCGCTATCAGTACAAAACGTAAACAAACCGCTGTCATTGTAATCGTTAGACGTAAATAGATCTTTTTTGGATAATGTGAAGAGTATAATATAATCACTACCATTACGTTTCAAGCACAGAATAGTAGAGAACTAAATTATTTGAAATATAATAATATGACATCCTACGGCCTAATAAAGGTGTATGATTTAAAAAAAACTGCTTCGAGAACGTGATGCGAGTTTGAAGGGGAAAAGGATTTGGTGAAATGGAACGGTCTACCGCTCCACTGTGAAAAAATTGCAGTATTATCTCCCATTGCTGAGGCCTCCAATGACATTATAAAAATAAGCATACATTAAACGCAATGGATTATTATGATTAAATTTTAGTATCTTATGTCTTTGTTATTTAATAAAGTAATTTATTTATTTTCAGGAAACAGCGAGATTGTTGCTGCAGTGGCAGTAGTTAAAAGGTATTGTTTCTAAACATTAAATATGTTAAAACCCGGCATATTTATTTGACATAATTTAAGATCTTCAGCCCTGGAAATGAGTTTCACCAAATTTATATACCCAGGACTTTGTGAAAACTTTTTGTAAACTTGGTTGAAAAATGCAAGGAGAAAGCAACGCATAGGTCTTAATCATCACGATTTAAAAGGATACGCCTTTCACGGCAATTTCTTACTTTGTCAGTGTAGCTTATATTTACACCCAGAAGTACAGAGTTATATACAACTTACCATTGAAATTAAATCACTCAAAGGGTAATTTTTAAGCCTTGTCATCTCATAAATACTATTGTTGGCATAATCAAATAGTACAAAATAGCTTATTTCTTTTTCTTTACGATATAATATATCTTAAAATATATGCCACATTTGACAGAAATATGAGCATATGCGCGGCGACTCGTTTCCTTCCCAATGCCGTGTCTACTATAGTACTCATGTGGCCTGTGGTCGTAATATATCGCAATGTATATGCCACCCTGAACTCCAATGGTTTCGAAATGTATAAAAATTAACCAATTGTACCCCAAACAAATTCAAATTTGAAAGACAAAACCGATTAACATTTTGAAAATATAAAGTTTTTCAAAAATTACAATATAGTCATTTTTGCACTCTTTGAGCTCAAAAATTCATACTAAGGTTTAGCTTCTTTCAACATAAAATACCTTAATTAAGCGAGAATATTCAAGGATGGCCTGTAGGGTCAACAGGAGTACACATTTTTTTTCCATAGCGGGTGGCCTCAGTTACAGATATTATAAAAATGTGCTAATTATTACGTAACAAATTGTCAATTGTACTTAACTATTCAATGAAATTTATCAAAATCGATCAACCCGTTTAGAAAGGTTCACTAACATACAGACATAAATAAAACTTTCATACATAACGATATCTAGCAAATAAACTACAGAGTAATTGCCGAATCATTACCATGACATGTAACTTTGTAACGCTTGTCGTGTCGGTAAAGTAATAACACGTCTAAATCATCAAAGTCGCAACCGCTTACTATAGGACGTAAACTTATGGTAGATAATTTATCTTTTTTGAAGGATAGACCATCTGCCTACCTGCTAGACAGTTTGTAAAAGGCACACTTTGACGGCCCGCAACGGGCTGAGACGGACCGAATCGCAAAGAAAAATTTAACTTACCACATTTGAACGGTCGCGGCGGTAGCGGGACGGAGCGGGACTCATCGCAAAAGATCGTATTTACGTATTTTTGTCCAAGTGTTATCCACCTTTGTTTATCATCATCGCGGATCTTGAAAATCCTACACTTAGCTGTTTGCTTGTTTATCCTACACTAGCTTGAACTAACATTATTAATCGTTCTTCATCTGAAACTATGTTTTTTATAAGTTAATACTGAAAACACGGACGGGGCGCAGCGGGTTGGTCCGGACCGCATCGCAGTAGTTTGCGATAGTTTATCTATATTAATATTATAAATGCGAAAGTTTGGATGTATGGATGGATGGATGGATGGATGGATGGATGGATGGATG
>DWBA01000569.1:0-12879 GCA_018236825.1 Apodemia zela | reverse complement strand
CATTGTGGGACCGAGTATCTTCGGCTAATCGTGGGTGCACAGGTTGTACCTCTGCCTACCTCTTCGGGGATATGGGCATGAAGATACTTTTTTTTTAACTTTCAACACTGGCTGGATTAGAACGACTGATTTTAAACATTGCACAAATTTTGAAACTGGCTGGGATTCAACAATTTTTCTTTAACCAGAAAAAACATTCGAAACTAGCTAGAATTTAATAATTTCTTTTAAAATATTTGAAAGTTATCCCTAGCACAGAAATAGAGCTTTAATACATAATGTTTATATATATTATTATTATCAATACTAGGTGTATCATTGCGTATAAGTGAGAACTGATAGGTTAATAAACACATGTACACAATAATTATAAATACACATTTAAATAGAGATAAAACAAGAGGGGAATCTAAGTTTATATTTTTATTTCTTAATTTGTTTTTATCCTTTAATAATAATAATAATAACATTATTCCTTTGTTTTTATCTTTTATTTTTGTCAAATATATAGGTTAGTTACTATAATACATAGTACAGGAGAATTAGTAACGGTATATACTAGTACTAAAATGTTAGTAACTAAAAGGAAGTTGACATTTCTTCTGGCCGTTCTGTAACGGATATTATAAATTAAGGCTATTTCTCAACGTAACGCCACGGGAATAATGCCTTTTCCAGACTAAAAATAAGTAAAATATGTTAAGTTTACATATTGCCATGTATGCCAAATTTCATGCAAACGTGTTCGACCATTCAGGCTTGATTAATAAAATTCAAATATCTTTACAATGTTAGCATTCATATATAATTGAAATGGAATGTAAAATGTAACTCACCCGTATAGGTAGCGAGGGCTCAGGTGGCGGTTGCGCAGGCGCAGTGGATGTGGGCGGCGAGGGTGCGGGCAGGGCCAGCGAGCGCGGTCGCGACGCTGCTTCGGACGCCGACGACGTATGCGACCCGTCCGATCCCGTGTCCGCTTCTACCACCACGAAATCTTCTGCGCCTGGCCACATCGTGTCCGACGATTCCGCTGATATTATAACAAATTAATAACTAAATGGAACTGGACAAATCTATATTTTAATGCGTGAAGTAAAATCTTTGTATACCTTTATACGACAAATAGGCGAACGATGAAGTATGAAATTTAGCACAGTTAATGTTTACGTAGCCTAGAGGTGCAGAAACTTAATATTTTTTATCACCTGCTTATGACATTTGGTTTAAAGTGAAAGGGGGGTTTGAGGATTTTTTATATTTTTTCTCCATTATTCATCTTCTGTGTCTGTGTTGTATAAAAATATTTATCCACATTCATAGGAAGTAAGGTCTAGCATAAGATGTTTGTACTAGATGTCTAAACAAGAATAGCGTCTTTTTTTCGGCTGGCACATAACATAAAAATATTACTTTTTGCAATCCCATTATCCTGTGAATATATTATTATTAATTTGTCCCTAAAGCAATAACAAAAGTGACCCCGAAACAATGTTATTTGTAAATGGAGTCAATGGCTGACTTATAGTTATTCCTCCTTGGTCTCGGGTCAAGGTTGCCAAAACAGTGTGAATACACTTTATTATTCATACGATCCCGGTATTTTAAATAACGACTCACTTTGCATATATAAATTATTTTTATTAACAGCAAATCAATATATCCAGTGGTAACAATATATTGCAACAATAAGAAATTACATTTATTAGTCCGTTAATGCCACGTAGGCTTTTCCACGAGCTTTACCCGCGCATTTGTGCGATATAATAAAAAAAAACACTTCGCTATTACGTACCATATTTGATTAAATATGAAATGCGCTTGGTATTATTTGAGATCAGCAGGATCAGGATGATATTTTTTCCCATAAATGGTCTAGTTCGGATAATGTTCATAATGTTCATAACTTTGATAATTTTTTATTGATTTACATGAGAATATTTAGGGAGTTTCCCAGAAATTTGGAAAATTAGAAATTGTAAAAGTACTATTTTCCATGTAATATTGGGCAGGATAAATTTTGTCCGGTCGCCAATTCACAATAAAGTGCTAGTGTTGGTATATCAGTCATCTGCCAACTCATCTATATATATAAAAATGAACCCCTTTTTCTCCTGGTCACGACATAACCTGAGAATGACTGGACCGATTTGGTTAATTTTTGTTTTAAAATGTTTGCGAAAGTCCAGGGAAGGTTTAAAAGGTGAAAAAATTTGGGAAAATCCCTAGAAAAAAATAGTTATAATGGCAGAACAACGTTTACCGGGTCAGCTAGTAAACAATAAAACCCAAGTCATTAATATTGACACTGCGTTTGATTTACTAAGTCAAATGCCGCATCTAATGTTAGTGGGAAGATTTTAATTACGCCACAAGCGCACACTTATAAAAATAATAACTTACTAACCCAGGCGTCTATTTTATTTATGAATTATGACGAATACACCATGTATTCGTATGGCTGCACTATTTAGATGAAAAGCTGCAAAGGGGAATGAATCTAAATACTTTAAGCGACAAGCGTCAAAGGGGTCTAGCACAGTACCATCTATCATTTAGGTTATCTAGCAATATGACTGCTCTATTATGATGAAAAGCAGAGAAAGAATCTTGCAATGGGTCTAGATACACTAAGGTAATAGCGACAACGGGGTCTAACACTACTAAAGTGGAGAATTTAATAAGAACTAAGCAATAACTCAAGCCATCGTCTAAATTAAAAAAAAATAAGAGTACTATTAAATATTATCACAGTTCTCACCTTTAACAACTCTTAGGACAATCATTGGATTTATTTAAAAAAAGTAAACTTTGGAAATAACTTATTTGATCTTAAGATATGCGATGTTATTGAGAAAACTGTATATAAAAGCCATATTGGTGGAAGTAAAACTGTTCCTATGTTCGAAACGGTGAAGGTCGAAGTGTACGTAGACAGAGTGTCTAACATTGTTCTCGCGCCAACTCAACCCAGCAATTGTGGCAAAAATAGACTTTCTTAGATACAAATAGCTAAAACGTACATAAACAAATGGTTTGGGTGTTTAATAACAATGTCCATATCCTCTAACTTCACACCGTTTTTATTATAGACTAGCTGACCCGGCGAACTTCGTACAGCCTAAAAGTCGATTCTTTAACTTTTTTATTTTTTTTAAATTTTCATTCCGTAAGAACCATCCTCGTACTTCAAGGAATATTAAAAAAAAGAATGAGCAAAATCGATTCAGCTGCTCTCGAGATTTGCGCTTAGCAACACATTCAGCGATTCATTTTTATATAATAGATTTCGACAAGTACCTTACCTTAGATCAATATTGATATTTGAATCCTATAGATAAGGATTTTATTTAAATAGCATTTTTATTATAATGTTTTATTGATTCGCAGACAACCTTATAAAGTTTATTTGCATAGTAGTTAAGGTATACTATTGATGGTATTTAATAAAATATAATAAATAAAAAAGTATATATTGTATTATATGTCGTGTGGTTGGCGAACCTGACTACGCAATCAATGGGACTCAGATCCGATTCCCGCCGGGGACAGGCATTTGGGCGACGAGCATAGATGTTTGTATTTCTGAGTTTAGGTGTTTATTAAGTATATTTCAGTATTTATATATTACAAGCAAATAATTTCCTTACTTTAGGGTTAGATTAATTCGTGTAATTTGTCCAGTGATATTGATGTATCTACATATTTCTTTGTATTGATATAGTTGATTTACACCCATATCACACGCAAATAATTTGCTTAATTCGGGGTAAGATCAATTTGAGAAATTTGTTCACCAATATTATTATAAAATAATTTGTTAGTGCATTTAAACGTCGTTTTTGGATAATTAAGGCATAAGACGTATTTATCAATAAAGTATTTGTCCGGCCGATTACATCCTGCCCAGGTGGATGGCTCCGACCAGTTAAAAATATGTCGATCTGCTTTATTACTATGTATGAAAAGTTTTTCTTTTGATTCGGAGGTTAAGCAAAAATGTTAATCACACAGATCTAGCAATAATTAGTAAAAATAATAGAAATATCTAGAAGTTTGTGTGTAAGTGCCTGTGCATGGCCGTTAAGAGAACCAACCTGCTATTTTATTTATTTATTTACATAATAATATTGTGTGCTATCTGAATTATTTATTCGGAATGTTTTGAATTTACTTATAACTAAATGCGTGGGGCATTGGCCCAGTCGCGGGATTTAACTGCTTAGGCCATGAGCGCTGAATATTAACGAATAAAAATTTATTCCCCTCAGCACGACTAATTAATCCAAGATGAAAATAAATGTGTATCTACCTATAAATTGCGATTTACATTCATCATAGTTACAAAAAGTCAAGCTAAGATAAGGGTAGCCATGAAAAATATGAACATTTAAAGTAAAGCGTTCCACTATTATTTTGAAAATATAAACTGGTCAAAAACCCGATTCGTTTATGTTTTAAAGGCAATGAAAAATTTTTGATGATGGGTAAATAAGTTTAAAGCTTTATATAGGTATGCGATAAGGCCAATAGACGTAAAATCATTATACATAAAAAATTTGCGTCCAAAAAGGTCAAAATTAATAAAAGCTTTCAATAGATGCTGAGAGAAAAACATATTCTTAAAGAAAATCTGACGCAATGACACCTAGTAACAACTAATGGGTCGTGTCTTGTAACTAACACGCTTCGTCTCTTTTCTTATTTTAACACATTTGCATTATTTTATTCACTCTTCAAAATTGGCAGTACTGCCAAGGTACATATACACCTTCCATATCAAAACGATTGTTGTGTCACTGTTAAGATAGAGAAAGATTGGGACGAGCATTACGGGAGCGTGATCTAGCTTATACCTGCAATTTTTTAAAATTATATATACCTATTAATGGGCATTTTACATTTTTCAAAACGTTTTTGTATTAGTCTTTTATATTCGTCACCCTCATCTTGGTAAATATATATTGTATCACTGAAACTAAGAACTATAAGTTAGACACAAAGCATCTGTTAACTATCCTTATATTTATTTTAAATTATGCATTTTAGTAATGTAAATTATTAAGGTAGGTATATTACTAGACGAAGACTTATCGGATAGGTGTCCGTCAATACAGAGGTAAATATTATATTAAATAGAATTTTAAAGTATTAAAAGAAACTATGAATATAAATATCTAATATATCCTTATCTGAATTACTAAGTCAAACGCATGTGAAAACTGATTTAATTATTGTTTAGGTGATTATTTATTTATTTTATATGTCAATGAATAATTATTTTTATTGTAATTTATATTACTAACTTACCTAATACTCTAATACCTTTAAACGAGTATAGTAGTATACCGTACTCGTGTAAAAAGGACGACAAATCGATCTGGCTACATTTAATTTTTATAAAACGTCGTTTAAAAAATCGAGAAAAGCTCGGTCATCCATATATAAAATAAATAAAGCTATTTATTTCTTTATATTGCAAAAGCTACGCTAAAAAAACGAATAAAGCAACAATGCTACTATTTACTTAAGCCCTATTTTTCTTCGACACTAACTGAAAAAAACATATTGCGTTAAGTTGTCATATGTATAGGTAAATACTGTTTTTGTCAATCATGAAGTCTTAGATCTTCGGGTCGGAAAATTCATTCTGAATGAATTCTCCTGAAAAGCAGGCATTCCCCGAGGCTCGTTTTATGTCTAATATGTCGATAGGTTTCACATTATGAAACTTTGGTTGGCACTTTTGTTGAACTACCGTTGGCAAATCATGGGTGCATTAGTTGCAGCTCTGCCAACCGTTTCAGGAATATGATATGGGCGTGACGGTAGTTATTTTTGTTCTTTTAACGACTACTGTATAGCCGTCGGGTCATTCGACGCGATCATATTTAGTATCACTTCTTAGTTTATGCTCTTATGTAGACTCCAAAATTCAAAGGTTTTCCTTACCAGATGACGTTGTAGGCTGCGGGACAGGTACTTGCTTGGAATTTGTAGCCATAGGCGGTGGATAGGTTGGCTGCGCCGGGATAGATACACGAGGCGTTGGGAGTGCATTACTCGAACTTGTTTCTGTTAAAAAAAGGTGCATTACTTTTACAAATAGATTTTAAAACACTTTATTTCGTGCGAGTTTTTCTTTTCCGTTACATTTTATATATAAAATATGCAAAAATACTTTACCACAGAATCAAATTTTTTAATTTTACTTTTAATTGAATCATTTATATAATAATTCGATCAAATTGAACTTGGCTGAAAAGTCGATCTTTATAAAAATACAAATGACCGATCCCGGCTTCGTAAAGGTCGCAATAAATTAATTATCTAAAGCCACATGTGTGAAGAAGAAAATTTCTGTCCAAATCAAAATCTGTCTTGCCGTTTTAGAATCCATTTACTTTGCCTAAATTACGTGAAGTTTATTTATTTCTTAGGTTGTTTGTACTTGAAATAAATAATCACCACCTATAGCATAATTAGAACATTTACTGTAAATAAAATACGTACTTCAATAACGTTCTAACTCGTAGATAAGTTTAAATATTATAATTTATTTATTTATTCACATCTGTTACGTTTAAAAACTTTAACTATTACGTATATAATTTAGGTTACCGTGACTTAATTGCATTTACATAGGTGTTAGAGTATGAGCGATTAGCGTTTTATTTTCTCTTAAGAAGTTCAATTTATTAAAAACAACTGGTATCTGGTATTCAAAACGATTGATTACATAAAAAGACAACATTTATCTTAGCAGATTTGATAACAGTAAAGCTCTAACTATTTCTAAATGTTTACCGTATTCTTAATAAAGATTTTTAAAAAAGACATTAAAGAAAAAGATTAAAACTTGATCTTTATATTGTAGCTTCATTATTCTTCTATAAATGTTAATTTTTTGATTGTTAATATTTTAGTTAGTAATTGTATAATTATTCATAGTTGTTGATAAATATTTATTTTACTTAAATGTTAAATTTTATAAACTAAAAATATCATGCATTTTACGTTCAATTTATCATGAGACCATAAACTCTAATTCGTGCATTAGATGGATCGCAAAGCAATATGTAAATATTACGCTGATATTTACATATAGCTTAAGTTTACTGCGATTTGGATTCCTTTAGTTGGATGACAATAAGGTGACAATTAAAAAGTAAGTAAAGTCAATTGACTTTTTAATTCAAATTTCATTATTTTCAATGTTGCGCAACTAAAAAGTACCAACGGTAATCTAAGATTTGCCGACTACCCATCGGCATGTGAGAGCTATAACACAGGAGTGTATATTTTGGAAGCCCCGCACGGCAAGCTAGATTAGTGCGTGACGATGAGCGGCAATAGCACACGTATGAAATTTAACTAGGACAACGCCATTGAGTAGACATACCCCGCTTAAGCGAGAACGCAAGCGGTATTACCGAGCGGTACGATGTTGCCGCACGCGACTTTTGAAATGGTAACATAAAATGAATCGAGTAAGGGCGCGTGAAAAAGGCTTCAAAACGGTGCTAAGAAGTACATTCCGCTACTCAAAGCCCCCCGCTTGCTGTGCCGTTGATAAGTTAAAAGTCGTTAATAATATGCACGCAAATGGAAATTTGTCCGATCATATTGAGAAAAACCTCTGAATGAGAAAAAAAAGAGGAAACCCCTTATGATCTAAATTCTAAAATTGTCTTTAAATATTTTTATCCGTAAGCGGTGGTACAGAAAAAATTGTAAGTACGCGCGGCTCTTATTTAGTCAAATTCAACGTTTTATCCAACTCATTTTGTATAATAATAATTAATTAGTTGAAGCCATGCTAGATGTAGCCCGCCCTGTTAGTAACAAGAAATGTATAATGTACCATTAAGCCCACCCCATGCAGTTTAAAAAGTTAGGCTTATACCATATTTTTCCCAATCGTCTATGGAACAGTAACTAGATTCTGTGCCTTCACTAACACACTCGACTTTGTCAAGGAACTCCGAATCCAAACCTAAAGAATATTATGAAAGCGTCACCTCTGCCAATGATAGTGTGAACATGAGAAGTTTATAAATTAAAAATATAACAGTTATAAAGATAGTTTTTTAATGGACATTAAATAAAACATTAACACTGATGACAAATATTTGCCGCTGCCCAATCATACCTCAATCCTGAGGTGTTATTATTATTGCGTGACTATTTTTAAGAGTATCGTTTTCGTTAGATATTGTACTGAAATAGGTGCTCATTTTTTTATTATTCGCCCTTATAACGTTGAACTGTCCTATTCAAATTTAATGAAACAGCAGCAGCTGTTGTGCGGTTTGACAAAAATCATTTCATGCTCTCTGAATCATATCTATTTCTAGATTTTTTTTAAATAATGGTAAAGTAAATAATAAAAAAATAGTATAGCAAACAAGTTGATGGCTCTTTTGATGGAAAGAAACAAACCATCGATTAGACAGTGTTAAATGTACCTATGTTGCTATTCGTGTAGCACGGATGGAATGCTAAAATGCATAAGTTTACCGGCTACCTCATCCACCAAACCGGAACACGACAGTGATAAGAACCGACGCGTTTGTGGCAGGAATAGGTAAGGAGACGTTAGAGAACTCTACCACCAAGTTAGCACTCACGCTGTTAGCGACACGTATCAGTCTTTTTTCGACTTATACGAGATGCCTAGCGGTAAGACAGTTGATGTATTCTTCGAAAGATGTCCGGGCCAATCCGGGGGAAAAGAAGAAAGATCTTTTCATAATATAAAAAGAGTATATTTATATAAATACATAAAGTTTCAAAATAATAAACATTATTCTTATTTTAAAATTTTCGAATAAAAAATATACGACAGACATTCACCGAAAATTGATTGAGATATAGCAGTAAAAAATCCTCTTTTTTTGTATTGTAAAACGCGCACAACACAAACCTGTTAAGACTATGAAGTCAAGGATATTTGTGTATTTATATCATTGGTACTATTATAGTCTTATTACTATTATTAAACTAGATTAAAATAAAGCTGTTTTAATTCTAATTATCCGTCAAGCAAATTTAAATATACTTGGACGATATAAAAGGTGTTAAATATCTAATAATAATAATAATTAACGTCATTTCTCGTATACTAGTTTTATTTTAAACTATGCTTATTATTAAGATCTTACTCTTTAGAAATAAATGATAAAACCCATCTGCTGTCATCAGGGAAAAATGAATAAGTACAAAATTATGTATTTGAAATAACAATAACAGCTAAAAAAATATTAATAGCTTATTATTTCAATGTGAGAAACCATGATGTCAGTATAATGTACACATCTCTTTTTCGCGTATATACTCTTATATCGTAAAAAATATTTAGATATAGAATAAATTAATGCGATTAACATTTTTTGTACAAATAGGTAACTCATGTTGACTTGATGTTTCATTTGACGAGATAAGCTAATCTTTTTATCTACAACTTTAATGTAGAGAACCACCTGAAGCCGTAAATTAGGTTTAAATGTTAGTACTCGGTTTTCTCTACCTATCGCGTAAGGGATCTAGCGAGGAGCAAATATATATGTACCTACATACGGTGTAAACAACAGATAAATTTGTATAAGTATGAGGGCATCACGTCTTATAACGCTGAAGAACAATGCGATGAAAATAGAGATAAGAGATTTGACGATAAACAGACTAGGTTTAACAAACCACCAAAACTATTCTCGTCACGAAGTTGTATTTTTAGTTTTTTACCTTAAAACCTCGTCATTTTAAAACCGATTTAGAATTTGTATTTGTAACTATGTTATATACTTTCCAACTGTTCCTCATTATTAATAACGAATATTGTAGCGAGGTGATCCAGTACAAAATTGGCATAATTGGATGACGAATTTCTGCGACGAAATAGTAGATTTGAAGTAGGTAACTTTTTGTAGTTTTTTCACTACAATTTTTTTTATATATCATACGATAGCAATCAAGCAGATGGGTCTCCTGATGAAAAGAGTCAACCATCGCCTATAGACACCAAATATGTCAATGGTGCGTTGCTATCTTGTGGCGAGATCTTAATGCCACATGCACAAGTTTACCGGCTACCACACGCATTCAAACCGGAACACGACAGTGACAAACACTGACGCTATTGCGGCAGGAATAGGTAAGGCGGTGGTACCAAACCCCGGGCGAGACAATGCTGAACTCTACCACCTAGTAGCCACGATGGCAGTGATTCACATAGCCAATTAATCGCCTTTTACGACATGCCTGGCAGAACGGCAGTTGGTCTATTCTTCAAAGGAATACGTGTAAGATAGTCACCCATTTCATGTAAAGTAAATTATTTTAATTTGACTAATTATTCGAAATCTTGAGATATAACTGCAGCGTATTTGTTTCTATTTAAAAACAATATATGAATCATAAATAGTCGATTTCTTGTAATGTCGTGTACTTGTACCGACGTCAAGGAAATGCAGATACAGATAAGATAGAGTAGTACTGGTACATAATATCTCCTTTCAATCTTTATGGAACGTACAAAACAGTATTCTATTTTAGTTTTAACTTAAAAACTAAATCTAAATTTGTACTAAGAAAAAGCTTCCAAAAAATAAATCCATAGTTAAACAGCCAGGTCATTGTACCAAGTTGATGATTAAATCGTGTATAGAGAATGACGTTGATTTTTTACAAGCAAAAAACGTTTTTACTTGTTAACCAGCACATCTATATGAATTCATACCATGAGCCTTTTTTGTTCAAATCGACATGTACATCGTAAGAAGTAAGTAAACTTACAAGAAATTTATTTTTGGCAATAAACTTTATTAGAATCAGGTTAAGATGAAAATATTAGGTACCTAGGTTTATCACCCCTGTGGTCTAGTGGTCTGGTGTCGGAGTTGAACACATGAGGTCTCGGGTTCGATTCCCGGGTCAGGCGATTTAGAAAAATGTGGTTTTTCAGTTTTCTGATAAAAACAATGTTGCCCGGGATTGGATAAAGTACCCGGTTGACAATAGGCTTGCCATCTATCAATTGTGGGACCGAGTATCTTGGGGAATATGGGCGTGAAGATACTTTTTTAATCAGGTACTTATAAGGTTTTTTTGGTAGCACCCGAAATTGGTTTATAATTTATAGAAGTCAGAATTGTGAGAAATCTTTGCTTTTTCGATTTTTGTTGTAATCGTTTCAAATACTATTGAAAACAATGGTAAGGGTTGTGGTCGGTGAGTCACTAGGTCAGTATAAATTTATTAAATTTATACGCAAACGTATTTGCGGATTTAGTGAACAGAAATGAGTCACAACACAGTTAATGTTTAAGTATTTGATTAAAGTATAGCGTAGTTTCAAACATCAAATCACAAAAGTATTCATCAGTTAGTGGTAGAGTCGTGTAAGCGAATATTCGAGAGATCGGGCAACGTTGCTTTATTCGTTTACCGAATAAAATACAGTGTTTTAGGTTATAAAAACCACTGGGCATAATACTCCAGTAGGTAGGTAACTATGTAAATAAAACTTCTACATTTAATCTTCGGTTTTCAGATTCAAAGACCTCAATTATTGTATACACGTGTATTAGTAATTAGCATTAAATGCCTTATACTAAAATAGAACATAATCTGTAATATAATTCACCCCGTAATCATGGTCTGGGCTACCTTGAAGAATAGACCATCTGCCTTTCTGCCAGGCATTTCGTAAGAGGCGAATGATTGGCTATGCGATTCTCTACCATCGCTGCAACTATGTGGTAGTGTTCTGCATTGTCTCGCCCGGGTCTGGTACCACCACCTTTCCTATTCCTGCCGCAATAGCTTCATTGCTTGTCATTGTTGTGTTCCGGTTTGGAGGGTAAGATCACAAGGCCACAAAGATAGCAACGCACTTTGGTGTCTATAGGCGATGGTTGTCTCTTTTCATCAGGAGAGCCATTTGCTTGCTTGCTATCTTATGATATAAAAAACTACTTAACAGAAAAAAGTATTAAGTTTAGTACAGTAATAAAATGAACGCTTAGATCTATGAAAAGGCTATACTGAGAAAAATGCATTTACACACATATAAAAATAAAAATCGTTAAATGAGCTTATAATAGTTATATTTTTAAACTCACTTGAAATGGAGGTGGTCTTCGGTCGTTGTAGGAAGGGATGGTTGAAGAAGACCTCGAAGGGCATTCGCTCGCGGGCATTTCGTCGTAGGAGACCAATCAGAAGATTACACAACTCTGGACTCGTGCCAGGCGGCATCCTGAAATATTACATCACTATTGGTATATCAAATATATCGATCGAATAAAAGATACTATGTATTTCGTTTTTATCTGCCTTAGATTTCTTTCATTGGCTATTATTAATTTAAATTGCCTTGCAGTCTAATCATTAGTCATTTTATTAAGCTCAAATCATGACATCTTTGGTTCTATTAGTGTCGGCATTTTTTTATTGTGGTATTTTCTATCTAACACAATCATAGTAGCAAAACGAAATATTATGGTGATCTGTTGCTTCGGATAGGCACACAAAACTGTCTGTTTCAGGAATCTTCAGGGACAAGATAACCATTAAGGTTGGCAATATATTATGGTATTGGATAATAATATGGCACCATCAATGACGTACATTATGCATTTTTTTAAATTAATTTAATATTTATTTTAAACTAGCTGACCCGTTGTTCTGCCATTATTACTTTATTTTTCTATATTTCTCACCTTTTAAACCTTCCCTAGACTTCCACGAACAGTTTAAAACCAAAATTTGCCAAATCGGTCGAGCCGTTGTCGAGTTTTAGCGAGACAAACAAACAGCAATTGATTTTTATATATAAGATAAATATTTCGCGAAATGTTATATATTTTACAATCTAAG
>DWBA01000568.1:0-12882 GCA_018236825.1 Apodemia zela | reverse complement strand
GTGATTCAAGAGGAAGGTTTATATGTATATATTGTACCCGTGCGAAGCCGGGGCGGGTCGCTAGTATATGTATATAATCTGAATCTCGGAAACGGCTTCACGATTTTCATGAAATTTAGTGTACAAAGGGTTCCGGGGGCGATAAATCGATCTAGCTAGGTTTCATTTTTAGAAAATGCCATTATACGTATAAAAAACTGACCTAAGCTCGGTCCGGTCTGGTACCGGTCATCCAGGCTTTTCTATTAATGTGAACGCATAAATACATTTTAGACAAATTAATTATTAGAAGATAAACAATGACTCAGTTCGATCATAGACTATATTAAGATATCTTCTTAGTTTGACAACAGTTTTTTTTTCTTAACAGATGGTTAAAATTTTAGGTATCTGTGCTTTTTCTCGATATAAACTCGATATATGTCCCAGTCCGCGCAAGCTTCGTAAAAAAGTGTATAAATTTTTACCTTCACTTTATTAATAGATATTTTTTAATGCAATTACATGTTTCTAAGAGCCCGCATTAGCCAGACCTTCGTCATTTTATTAAACCTGAAAATTTCTCAGCGCGTAGGGGTGTCTGGCAGAGGGTTACAACCATGCTAAGTATCCGGCAATGAGTGACGACATTTTAATACCATACCGAAGAAAATACCAAAACTGACCTTAATACTTTAACAAAATTAAGGTACACACTTTTGTTACCTGTTAGCTGCCATAGTAACCATCATCCAAATTTAATAATCCCTGATCGTTCTTGCCTGGGTTGGGAACTATGCGCTGAGAAACTTTCAGGTTAAATAAAATGACGGAGGTCTGGCTAACGCGGGCTCTTACTCTAATACACTTATATATCTTCACACCAAATCTCTAAGTGGTAGGTCTCCTACAGCTATGACCAAAATATTCACTCCATCATTCTATACTGGGCCATATATGGGACAAATCGGTATACATCGTATCCGGTGGATGCCCTAATCCGCATCTATGTGTAGTAAAATCTATGAAATACCCGTGTAACTAATACTTGCCACCATAGCGCCTTATAGTCCTTATCCTGTTCGCTGGAAATTTAAGTAGCCTATAAAATTATACATAAGCATTACATCCCTGCCACATGGATAACAACGCATCATTAACATTTTTGTTATCTATAGGCGATAGTTATTTGTTTCCATCATAAGAGCCAAACGAGGATATAAAAAACCTATTTCCCTTTTTGTTCAGAGATAACTTTGAATTTTTTTTCTATCGAGGAAACTATAAGTTATCACGTTTCTAAGTTGTATGATTTATGGAGTGTATCCTTTAGTATCTTACTTATAAATTTCATAGCTAAATCTTTAATAATCACGATACGGCAAGGTATCTAAGGAACGCATTTATTTCAAAATTTGCTCGACGCGACCTTAAAAGTTGCGATAGTAATACTATTTACAAACATCGCGGCATGAATATAAAATAAACGAGACTTTTTTACATCGACAAATATCTCTTTTCTCGTGCGCGACATATCCTGACACATAAATGCAATTCATTATATAAAGACTTTCTAAATGATTAAGGGGTTATATGTCAAACGCGTAAAGTTTATGTGGTTGGTAAATGAAATTAGTGGAAATTGGTAGTCTCGGTTTCCGGGACTTCCACTACCAATCATACCATACAATTTGTAGAAGTTAGCTTGCATGCAATTCTTAGGATTCTCTGATAAACAGAAAAGCCGCGGAGGGTATTCGAGATTATTATAATGTATACGATTAACTAAGCTTTTGAAGTGATTTACCAGATACTAAAATCTTTTTTATAAACATTATTTTTATAAAAGATAATATTTATAAAAAAGTTTGTAACGGTTAGATATGGCTGCATCATTATTTGAGGCTGGTAAGCCAAAATGACACGGAGAAAATTCGAGAAACGTGAATTCATACGTCTGATTGAGCAGCTTTTAAAGTTATTTACCAGGTAGGTACTGAACTAATATTTATAAAAATAATTTTAAAATAATCCATTAGTTAGCAACACTTAAAACCGACATAGTAATAGGTGTGGCATCATCATTATTTAAGGCTAATAGCTAAACAAACGACAAATTAAAATCGGAGTTCATAACTCACTAGATAAAACTACATAATATGTAATTCCTAATTAGCACATTTTATTTTTATTAAATGTTATCGTGTTTACAAATTCAATATGTTTAGTATTTTTTTGGTATTTTTTAAGTATCTTTTGTAGAAACGTAACATTTTAAAATAGATTGTACGATAAGTTAATATCTTTACTTATACTTTGGACAAAAGTAGAGCATGTAGTTTAATAGAGTGATTCAGAGATTTCGATTTTTTTATTTTGTTTTATTGCTGCTGCTGCCCTATCCACCAACATGTTGCTTTATTTTTATTGATACCAACCTTTTTGTTATTTATGTTCAGTACACCTAATTATTCTAATTAAATATGTTATTTAATATTACCTTAGAAACATAATTTTAAAAGCAACTAAACAAAACATTTTGGTATGTTTCTGCTATAAAACTTGTCCTTACCTAGAGATTATGTGATTATACATTTCTCAAAGCCGGTATATTACAAAAATACTGCACACATTCATTGATATAATTTTACCAAATCAAAATTTCGTCAGTCCTGCGTGGCAAGGGGATAATTTGGGGGTAAGACACATAGTACTTCCTTGGATATTTCTTGATAAGCAGCAGCCATCGTATTGTGGACACGATGGATAAGTTCTGGGACGTCGTCCATTGTGAGTCCTTTTGTAGGTACTGGTTCTAAGCACTGAATGATTGCGTGTCCTGAAAATTAATTGCATGTTATTATTTATTTTATAATACAGTTGCAGCTTTTCAAGATATGACATTCTACTAGTATGTGAACAATGAGTCCATTTCTATTAGTGTGAAGTGTGCATTGGATTGATGTAACTTCTGCTTAAATATCTGGTAAGTAAAGTGGTTGTAGGCAAGCTTGAATTAGTATACAAAACAGTTACATGTGTTCTGTGTTTGGCCATCGAAACCCAACTCAAGTGGCTTCCGATACGCCTGAGCTGTAATAACCATATTCTCTGCTTACTGTATAAAATTTTATTCAACCTTACTTCTTCCGCTTACCTGCGTTTGTTAATTTAAGACTAACATACATTCTTCTTATTCTACTTGTAGTGTCAGCAACCTAAATCGAAACTTTTTCAGGAAAATAGAATCAGTATAAGACATCAGTAGTAAAATGAGCGTTTTCATTAAGGAAATTCTATTTCTTG
Organism: Apodemia zela; assembly: GCA_018236825.1. Taxonomy (NCBI): domain Eukaryota; kingdom Metazoa; phylum Arthropoda; class Insecta; order Lepidoptera; family Riodinidae; genus Apodemia; species Apodemia zela. The sequence goes on along the minus strand of DWBA01000568.1, from coordinate 9,597 downwards.
GTGGTAGATGACTTTACAGACAAGCGGGCGTATGGTAAGTACTAATTTGCTTTATATGTTAATCCCAAGACAAATATAAAATTAGAGAAGAGAAGTAAGCCGTAGATATTAAACAAAGAAAGTAAATGGAATTAGTATTCCAAGGTAAACTACAGGTGGAATATATAAATCGGCAAGCACATGACACCCACTAGTAAAGCATGGGATTTTTGTGCATTCACTTATAAGCCAAAGGTTTTAGCCCAAAAAGCAATATTGTTACGGTCGGCGTTAATCAGGCTTATAGTGCTAGATATATTCATGAGAGTGACACACGAGTAAGGTAGATTCAAAGATCATCTGCGTATAAATGAAATTTAAGTGGAAAAATCCTTAGCTAATTAATTAAATACTATAAAATAATTTTAACTTCCGATCCTTTGGTCTTGCCTCGACTTGAAATCTATTAACTTTAAGCGCAAGTAAGTATTAAACAAAATATGACTCAGTTTAAGCATATACAATAATAAAATTTCTTCTAAGTTTGACATTAGACTTTAACCGTAACAAAACAGTAAATACATGTGTGTGTTAATAATTTAATTTACTTCTATTGAATATTATAAAACTATTAGGCTTCTGCACTTCTTCTCCATATGGAATTAACTGTGCCCAATTTCATACTCTGCAGTCTGCCCAATTTTAGCAAAACGGGGTACAAAGTTTTCGCTTCATGTATCAAGTAAATATTTTAGCGCGAAGGCCTTGGGTGACATTAGCTTACACGTTTTCATTGCTATCAAAGTCACAATCGTGAAGCTAGTTTAAAATTAGGTTGCGTAGATTGTAGCGCGAACATCCTATTGACTATCGCCTTTTAATTTGTTCACTGTGCACAAAGTTATTATTCTCCCGTAATTATCTTGACATGAGGTTGTAATTTTTTCTAAATAGAAATAACACAATAATATTTTCTTGGCTGAACCCTGGATTTGATGCTGGGATCTTTAAATGAAACCAAGCAGGGTTACTATTAGACCAATAAAACAGTCCACTGAAATTAAAACTATAATAGTGCCACCAAGTAATCTAGTCAGTGGACGGCGTTGCTAGTGAGACGTTTTTACTAAGAAAAACTGACAACGGAATGACATTTCACAAGGTAGCGGCTGTATAGTCTGTTCACTAGGAAATGTCTAGATTCCACTTGATAATGTTTTGCTATTGTTTGTTGAATTGCCGACAGTAAAACCACTTTGCCGCTGACCACGAGCATCTGCAATACTCGGAACGACTGACCTTGATCCTGTTTATATGCGTTTTTTACCTGCGAGCGCTTCAAGACAATTTCATCAAGTATCAACACTGTTGGATTGCTCTAACTCTTAAGTGGTGTAATAACAACTATTGTTAATTTTTCATTCATATTTCGCTTCTTTACTTCAATAACGTGTTATCTTAAAAAAAGAGCATTTTTTAAATTTACAATATACCAAATATACCAATGGTTACTCTGTCTCTCTCGCTCATTTAAGTTCGGTATTATTGGCGTCAGACATATCGCGTTTTCAGAAAAAATAAAATCAAACACGGAGATATCAATTTTCAAATTTAAAAGAAAATGAGTTTTTAATCTTGTCACGTTATTGAAGCAAAGAAGCGATTTATCTTTTAAGTTTAGTTAACAAAAGATATGCCCAGACCCTTTTCTCAAGTGGAATCTGGACATTTACTAGTGAACAAACTATACTTGTACAAGTATTTTGTCTACTGACTAGATAAGGTGGTGGCACTATAATATCTTATAATATACTTTTTTCTTTAACAAGAACCGGTTCTCTCACTTATAAAACGAAATAGGTCGACTTACCTTTATTGAAGATATATTTTTTGCGATTGATAAAATAATAAGGAGATATCACGACTGGTATGATGGGTACTTGGGCGGCGACGGCTATATTGAATGCTCCTTTTTTGAAAGGGCGGAGTTTTGTAAAGTCTTTATTTCTCGTTCCTTCCGGGAAGAGCCATATTTTTGTCTGTAATTTTTAAAATCAAATATAATATTAATCTTATACTATTTCTATATAATCTGACCAGGAACTCTATGGTAGCAATCGAAACAGTCGGATTCATTATTTATGTTTGTTAGGTGAAACTTCTTTAGAATCGTAGTCACAATAGAGAAACAAACATATAAATGTAGAGTAGTACACCTAGAGTAGTACGAGTAGTGGCGAATAAATGAGACACTAGAAATAACACATTACACAGTACATATATTTTATATTGAAAGTATCATACTCTTATATTAAATAGTTCCAAAACCAGCCAGATACAAACAGTACAACCAAAGAGATTTTATTGCAACTTTTTATTTCTAAAATATAAAAAATCTTTCTCCTCTACTCCTTTAATTTATCTCTCCCTCTTTCATTCTTTCCTTCTTCAATCATAAGTTTCACTTCTACCGCGTATGAGTTCACACTCGTTTGTAACTTTCCGCTACGTTAGCACGAGTATAAGAAAGTTACTGATTTTGCCCCGATTTTCGAAAATCGAGTTTTCACCAGACCTCCACGTTTTCGAGGTCTTAGAAAACTTTTCCGACAATTTTCACGATGACGTCACTATGTCTGCATGTATGTGTGTGTATGTAAACATTTCATAAATTTTCCTATCGCAACGCGGTTGATGGCATTCGGTTTATATGCATATTCGCATATTTTATGCTATGAAGATTTAACCTATTTAACGTCAATGACGGATATATCTACACCACAGGTTTACCGCCTATAAAAACTTCTGCAACAACAGCGTAACATGCTAATTTTGACTGTCGGTAAAAGTAAGTAATGTAAGTCACGCGAATGAAGTCGCGAGAAAAAGATGGTGTATCGCTCTAATATAGACGACTCTAGAGCATTGTGAGGAAATACAATACGAGTACAATACGAGTCTTATATATTAGGCTGTGGTTAAATGGATATTTTTAAACGAACATTTTTATATTATCTTGTTTTAATTTTACATTAATAATTAAAACGCACTTTTAATTTAATATTTAGTTTCTAATTTTAAAATTCGACCGGATCTTTAAAAGTAACCCTGCATATGTGTGTATTCTATACATTTATTTTATTTAATCGGAATTACGTAGGCGCATTCTATGGCGCTTCTGAGAAATCCTCACAGAAAAAACTTTAAACCCGATTCCGGTGGACCGTAACTTGAATGTTGTGAGTTGTGACCGTGGTTTTACTTTAGTTATGTCATATCTCTTGGATTGACACCTCATGCAAATACTTATGTTCACATTGGCATTTTAACTGCAAATTTATGCAAATAGTAAAGTTCACATCAATTCAGTCACTGGTTTTATTTCAGACACTAGAGCTTTTAAAAAATCAAAAAAATTAAATTTTATTGCTTCTAACTATACACGTACCTAGTATGTGTTTTAGGACTTACCCTGTGCTAGGGAAAACTTTAAAAACTTAACAAAGAAAAATTTTGACAAAGATTTGAGCCTGCGACCTTGCCTCTGGCCGGCACGCTCCATCCAGTTGAGCCCCGCGTCACTTGGCTCAATGTGGGGAAATTCTTATATGCTTTGTTTTTTAATGTCATACGATAGCAAACATGCATTTGGCTCTCCTGGTGGAAAGATAAATAATCCTCTATAGTTACCAAAAGATGCTAATGATGCGTTGCTATATGCATAAATTTACCGGCTACCTTACCCTCCAAACCGGAATACAACAATGACAAGCATGTACGCTATTGCGACAGGAATAGGTAAGGCGGTGGTACCGTGATACGTTGCGGAACTCTACCAGCTAGTAGTCACGATGGTAATGACACGTAAAGCCAATCGTTCGCCTTTTACGCGAACGAAGTCGCGAACAACAGCTAGTAACTCATAAATTACACATTGCTATTAACAGAGTAATTGCGGTTTAGAACATTGGAACCAAGTTTAATCAGATCCAGAGAAGTCTTGAATATGAATATGACCTTGTAATAACAATTACTGTCTCAATCGAGCATTTTAGGTCACGTATTAATGTGACTAATTCTAGCAGTGCCCGTGAATTTTTAGTGAAGTAACCGTTGTTTTAACGTATGTAATCAGTAAGTATTAATAATGACCATCTATATTTGGCACCTAAATGTGACATTGAGTGCTAAGGGACAAGGGGGGGTCAAAAGCTTTGTGACGTCACACGTAAATATTTAAAAAACAAAAGACCATGTAAAAAGTTGTATGGGCACTAGACATAGAACTTAATACCATAAGCTAAAATACCATAGAATAATATTTATTAATTCAAAAAAACACCTGTTTTTATGTGTTAATGTTAATGGTGTGTTGCTATCCGTGTGGCGGGATGGGAATGCCACATGCATGCATAAATCTACCGGCTACCTTACCCTCCAAACTAGAACATAACAAAGCCGAGCATTGACGCTATTGCGGCAGGAATAGGTAAGGTGGTGGTACCAGACCCATGCTTAAACGTTGCACATTGCAGAACTCTCGCATCAAGTATTAACAATGGTAGTGACTCGTATAGAAAATTATTTGCCTTTTACGAACTGCCTCGCAGAATAGCAGATGGTCTATTCTTCAAAGGAGGCTTGAACCAACACGAGAGATTTTTTTTAAATAAATTATCTTGAAAAAATAAATAAAAAAGTTGAAATAAATAACATAATATAACTTAAATCAGGGCTTGATAACGTTACCAAATAACATTTTAACGTTAAGTGGTAACGTTATAGGTATCGTTATTTTGGATGCGATGTTGCCGCTTCGTGCGCCCGCTTGTCGTTTACACTCGTACCTACTGATCATATATTTGGTGCGACCAGAAATCAGAAATTATTTATACAATTGAACATTTTACCCGATTGCGCTAGAATGAGGGTAATGTTTACCGAGTGTATACTGTATATACCTATTATGAATGTATATTTTTTGTACAAGATATATAGGGTTAACGGCTTGATGGATTGAAACTTAAAGGTGCATTCTTCTTAATATGAGCGTGACATTAGCTATATAGTTGTTATCTGACTGCGCTCGAAGGATCATGTTTTCAACCGACGAAAAAAGAAAGTTCATCAGTTTGATATGTATGTATGTAATATTGTTGGAATTGGACAGTATTTGAGTATTATGAACTATTAAGGCATCCAAGTACGTGTAAATTTAAAGAATAATATATACATTCTGACTTTCTTTTAGTAAAATTTTAAATAGTATATTAAGAGAAAAAAAGAAAATTAAACTGAATATTCGTATCGACAAATATTTATATTACACTATTATTATCTTGTTAGTAGATAAAATATCTAGCTAATAAACCGCCTTGTAAAAATTCATCTAATAACGCCTAAGAATGCTATCTCCAACACACTACAACCAGCTACCTATGTACTACAATTAACGTTAATTTATAAATAACGTTAATAAAGACTACCGGTAAAAGTTGATATAAGTAACGTTAAAATGATTACCGGTATTTTAATAATAACGTTAATGCATTTGAGTCGAGGTAATTTTTTACCGGTCTTCAAAGCCCTGACTTAAATATCAGAATAAAACACAAGTAAGGACAATTAAGACTTTTCACGTGAAACACAGTCGCAGTCGTAACATAATTAATGAGATAGGCGGTCTTTTACAAAGCAGTGTTCAACAGAGAGGCATTACATTTGCGTGTTAGCCCTAAGGCCACTTAATGTACCTCCAGTTTTACACGTGCGTTACAAAACCCTGACCTAAATAAATAATTACCACCCTTGCAATTTATTTAAAAACTTTTATAAAAATTATTCAAACTAAATATTTCATACATATTTTATTCATTTTGTTGTCTGTAGCATACAATACAAGTTAATTCGATGGGAATTTTCACGTGGATCTTACATATTATTTATTAATTAAGAAATCTCAATAACAATAGCCCTTTTGTTCGCAGTATTTGTATGCAGACGACTTCAAGCTCTATTTATATTTATTTACTAGCTGTAACCGCGACATCGCCATTGCTATTTTTTTATCATTGGGAAATCTTCATGGGTACCGCTCGGTCACGAGGGTATTCGAGTGGTTATGCCGGACTCGTACCGGCTAAAACCCCACGGTGAGTGTATTCGGCGCAAGATGAAGGCTCCGGGATCTCGGGAGGAATTCGCTCGGTGCCCCCACACGCCTTTACTGCTTTACGCAGTTCTTCACAGGTCAGAGAAATATTCCACGTCCTAAGCCACTCATTCTGTTATGGCAGTACGCGGTATACCTTCCACTCTTCTCGGGTTCCTATAAAAATTACGTTAAGCCCCCGCTTCTCGCACTTAGCAACCTAATAGGCGAGGGTGCGGATTGTACCTAAGCCCTGGCACCCCAGCGACGCGTCCTACGACGGGTAGGGCTTTCGCGCTCGGCCCTTTCTTTATGTGACATTACGGTCCAGCTTTAAGTCTAGTACAACTAAATACAACTTGTGACTTATAAGCTAAAACATTATGGCTGGGCAAAAGATCCCTGAAAATGCTGTAACTAGCGAAACCGGTTGGATGTATTTGACAACGACGGTAAAAATATATAAAGTAAACTGGAAGTACAAGTGTGTTTTTTTTATAATATCTTAAAACGCAGTTTCACCAAGTGCCGACGATGGAAAGTATACATTGTCCAGGTTTATCAAGATGCCTGGTAACCCTATAAGTGTCAGTATCCAATTATTAATACGCAGTAGAATCTCACGTACACAATTGTACTAATTATCTATAAATCATAGAAACCCATTAGACATCCACTAAGCTCTTTCAATATTCTGTCAAGTTAGATACAAATGTACGCACAGAACACATTCGCCTCTTGGAGCTCCGCCTCGCAATATGTTAGTTTAATTAATTTGTCTTTGTGCTGGTATTTGGAATATAATTATTAATGTACAAGGATTAATGTTTACTGAAGATATGAACACATTAATTATTTATGTAGAGATGTTAGTGTTATGTTTATGTCTATTTATATGTGTGTGTGATCCCTAAATTTTCAAGTTATCATATTGCGGGTATTTGTATGTGGGTTCGTTAGGTGTAATTATGTTTAAGTGGTGTGTTTCGTTACATTAAATATGCTTGCAAATTACTTAGGCTAAGTAATTTAACCATTAGAAGCAACAAAAGGTTAACTGGTAGAAAATGTCTTTAGACGTTAAGTTCGCCTGTTTAAAATAGATAAGCATATAGTAAATAAATAAGCAAGCCCGTCCTTATTCAATAAGTATGTTATGTTATTTTGTATGCAATTAATAGACATACACAGGTATACCTGTATTCACAAATTTTTTTGAAAAAAGTTGCTTAAAAATTTGGAAATTTTTCAACCTATATATTTTTTTAGCCAATAAAACACTTAGATAGTCCCTATTAACAATGTAGATATACATTTTTAGCAATATTCACGGTTTTACGTAAAATATTACCTAAACTATCAATTACTTATATATTTTGGCTATGTCAGTACTTAGTAAATAATACATTGAATCATCAATCGTAATTTGAACTTTCAGTCTTATAAATTTTTTCAAAACAAATTTTAAAACTGCTCAACTGAAAAGTAGTATTTTTGCAGAACTAACATTGTTAATAGGTACCATCGATTTTTAGTGTTAAAAATGTTGTTAAATGCCATTCAAAAATTCAAAATCTGTATCTTTTCATAATTAAATTGCTTTAATTTTTACAAACATTTTAGAAGTTTCAGGGATGGCCTGCAGGGTCAATCGATTAACAGATTTTTTTTTATCATAAGATAGCAAACGAGCAGATGCGTCTCCTGATGGAAAGAGTCAACCATCTCCTATAGACCCCAAAGATCTTAATAGTGCGTTACTATCTTGTGGCGAGGTCTTAATGCCACATGCACAAGTTTACCGGCTATCTCACTTTCCGAACCGGAACACCACAGTGACAAACACTGACGCTATTGCGGCGGGAGTAGGTAAGGTGCGGTGGTACCAGACTCGGCGAGACAATACTGAACTCTACCACTTAGTTGCCACGGTCGTAGTGTGTACAGTGACACGTATTCTGAGAAAAAATCTGGTGCTTATCAATTTTCCTTCAAGAGGCAGAGCCCTGTAACAGACTTATGCCGGGTTCCTATAATAAAAGATCCGTTATTCGTAACAGTAGCCATTAGCAACCAATTTAATAATAACTAAATGTATCATAGTTTCTATGACTTTGGTAATTTGACATTTATAAGAACAGTTTTAGCTTACGCGTCGTGGTAAATGTTACTACTCGCAACTAAAACAAGTCATTTTACAGATATGGGAATAAGTTTCTATGACCATTTGGTAATTTGACATTTATAGGAACAGTTTTAGCATACGCCTCGTAGAAAATTTTACTACTCGTAACTAAAGCAAGTAATTTTACTGATATAGGAATCGGGCATTACAGGCAGCGGACACCGTTTGTCAACCTTTATAGGCATGGCATTTTAAAAATTTATTATATTTTCAGCAAAAACAATTCAGTATTTCAGAAAAAAACAATTTCTTATTTTAATAAAGCGTTAAACACAACAAACATACTTTGGCGCTTTTAGGAGAGATTGCTTATTGACTGACATTTTAAATATTTGTAAGCCTCTCCAAATCTTTTCAATTTAAGAAGCTTATTTTTTATTAAATTGATAGAAGCTCTATTTCTTTCATCCCGCTACTTAGCATTAATTACCTAAAATACTCTTTTTGTGTAAGTTGAATTGGCGGGAATTTGTTTAAATTGTCAGCCATGAAATAGTTACATTCTGCCTTAGAATTCCCGCTTAGAAAATTGAAAATTTTCAAATAAGAAACTCTTGGTTATACTTAGATACATAAAAATCGAGTTTTCATCAAATCTTGACGTTTTCGGGTTACGGATATGACGTCAGTACGTATGTAAGCATGTATGTATATATGTTTGTATGTGCGTGTGTGTAGGTAAACGTCTCATAACTTTTGAACAGCATGACTAATCGAATCGAGGTTGATAGCATTCGATTGACTTTTACTAAACTTAGATTTCTTAAAACTTTAAACCAATTTGGCTTAGCCCATTTTGAGAAATTTAAATTAATTTTTTTTCTAAATAACTTTGAAACCAGTATACTGTTCACAAGATATTATAATCAGTCAATCAGATTTATTCAACTTTCTACTTATATAGTTTAAAGTATTTTTAATATAAAATATCTCAACTTAGCAGGAATTTCCAGTGATTTATTTTAATTTTAATTTATTTATTTATTGGAAGACCAACAGCTATATAATATTAACAGTTAAATTACAAAGGGTCCACTACAGGCTTTGAGATGACCATGCGCTTTATTATTAAACAAACATTATTTGCAAAAAATTATGGAGCTATTTTAAGAGCTGGAATATTAACTTAATTAAAAAAAAACATAGTAATTAACGTCAATATTTTAACTTTTATCATGCTCAGTATGAAATATTTTTTCATTTTTCTGCAATTTTTTATTATAAATAATTTTGTTTACATATCAAGCATATGAAATACCAGTCAATAAACAACTGAGTTAAT
>DWBA01000567.1:0-12887 GCA_018236825.1 Apodemia zela | reverse complement strand
AAAATCCGCACTCGTATCGCCCATTCTAGCTAGAACTGTCACGCCTCCCTCCTGTCCGCGTTAGTTGTGCTTCGGCTGTCGTACGAGGAGCTTGTCTCGTTTGCGCTTACGTACAATTTTGTTCGCCACACACACACACACACATATATACAAAACGCATAAAATGACAGATATCGATTAGCACTGAAAGCTCGGTGGTCCCTTAATTACTTTAATCGGAGAAAATGTATCTATATCTAGAAAATATTTACATATATATGATTGCATTAAGCTACCAAACAATACATTTAATGATCGGACAGGTTTTATTTACACACTGTATAAAAGTAACTTAATAATTAATCGACCTTATATCTGTTTGTCATGAATAAGTTTTGACTATTGCTCCGCTTTACTGACAAGAATTCGTAAAATTTTAACGTGTCCTTACAAAATTCAACTCTAAGTAACGTTGAAAACTGTAAGTCACATGCTACTCGTAAGACGTTTTCGTGACGCGACGCGTCCGTATGTTGGCTGTGAAATGAAGACCACACATTGATTCGTGCTCTTATTTCACTAGCCACTTTTAAGGCTGCGATCTTGAATCGGGTTATTATTAATCAAAGTATAGATAATAGCCAAATGAATGCGACTGGAGAGTCATTAAGGAGCTGCCGTTATGCCGCTAATGGTTTATCTAATTTCCAGACCTCCAGTGAGCTTATCTCGTTGTTGCTTTTCTAATTTTAAAGGTTCTGCGGTGGTGTAATCATTAAATAAACTTAATTTCTTCTGAGTTATGAATTTTTGTAAAGTAAAGTTTGAATCTACGAAATGTGTAAATAGTACAACTGTGATTACGGTAACACATAGACCAGATAAGTACTAATACGGCATTGGAAAGGAAAAGTGTCGCTGCCCATATGAGCAAACGCTCCTATCTCTCTCAAAAGTGTCGTACATTTGGAGATATTATATTGTGAAAAAATAAAAATAAGCCATTTTGTACTCTGTTTTTCTCGGTGTAAATGCAAGCTGCACTGACAAAAGAAGAAATTGCTTTGAAAGGAGCATCCATTTAATTTGTGCCGCAACGTAAACGTTTAAATCTTCAAGTTTGTAGCGTTACCAAAACTGTTGAATAACGTGCTGAATTTATTGTAGGTACGTGAAGAGTCTTTCATATAGTGTCAGAATAATCCTACTTGTGATTTCATGTGAAAATATGGACAATGTGATTTGCCGTTAACAGAAAATAAATAAAATTACAGTAGGAACTTACATATTTAGTATAAATAAAAACACACATACTTAAAACGGTATTGTATGATCTGAATGCTTTCACAGTATTATGTACTTCCTTAATTTGTTACATTACTTACAAATACACATGTTGAATTTTTATTATTTATTGTAACCTTTGTTGTTCTTTTTGATATTTTTCTTTGATTTGATTTTTGATTTGTCTATTTTGATGAGATGTCATTTTTGATGAGATTTAATTTTGATTTAAAGTATTAGCTTTGAACCATGAAATAATATTTATTTATCATTTATTTATATTTTGTTACTCATTGTATGTTAAGGTTCTTAATGGCACTTAAAAAATCCGTGAGAGCACAGTTTCCTGGTGGTGTATTGATACTCATGTGTTGTGTGCCTAGACCGATAGTTTTACCGAAACCGCTGTACCGCGCCCTAGGTATGCACTCTGCGAAACAGGGCATCGGTCGCATAGATTATACGCATTAAATAGATTGATAACTCTAATTTCAATCTTGCGCTATGGGGGTACAGCGGTTTCAGTCAAACTATTGATCTAAGTTATCGGTCCCGGTTATAATAAAAACTCTACACAGCTTGGCAACCGATGTTATGATATTTATGGATTATTCAAGTCATTTTGAATGTATTGTGAACACAATATAATGTCTTATACGTCGCTACATCTCCAATAAATATTTCAGCGGAACGTAAAAGATTAGCTCAATTAATAGTAGCAGAGAAACAACATTCTTTAAAGATTCTGGAAGCTGCAATGGCTGAAGCGAAAGCCGCTAAAAACAAAACGAAACAACGCGAAAGAAGACTCCATCAAGTGGAAGCTGCTGCCGAAAAAGCATCAGAGGAAGTGGATTCCAAATTGAAAGAGGCTGAAAGGTAAATATTATTTACAATATATTATATTACATTATATACATTATCTTGACAGTCGTTATTCCCAAATACTAAAAATACAACAAAAAGTAGTAATTCTATAGTGTAGCATTGTCTGATAGTCATGTCGTAGTTCGACGGTTGTTGAAAAGTTCACAGGGGTATAACTAGGTGATATACATACCATATTATGTAGAATGTACATCAAAGTGCATAAAAAATCCTAACTTTCGATTACTACTACTCATACAATTTTTTCTAGCAACAAAATAATGGAATATTATTCAAAATTAAATATGGAGGTTGAAAAAAGCAAGTTACATACAGAATGGAAAATAAAACGTCTACAGTTAGATGAAAGTAGAATGCAGTTGTTGTCTACAGAGGAGAGAAATTTAAAAAGGGAAAAAATGGAATTGGAGCATCAACGTAATGAAGCTGTGATGGCGATGTCCATTCAGAGTATCGATTTAAAATCAGAGGAGGAACTTGAAAGTAAAATCGATGATGAAACTACACAAAGTAAAGAAACAGTAATCCAGATTATTAACCCCGATATTGAGGACGCAGAAACACATAAAAATGTCGAAAAACATAAAATCAAATCCACAAGCGATATGTTTAGCGCTATTTGCAATGTAGCAAAAACTATTTTTGGCGTTAAAAATAATACAGAAGAAGCAAAGTGTGATAATGAAATGGAAGTTGATATTCAGGGTAATATTATTACTTCGGATGTGGACAATAATGTTAGTAATAATAAATATAAAACATCGAGCCAAGAAATTGGTATTAATGTTGATAATACTGGTAGTCATTTGAAATACTTAGAAATTAAGCAAGAAGCTTTAAAAAATAAGCAAAAAGTAATGACTCATGAATTTGGACGAAAAGATTTTGAGAATAATCAGTTAAAATATTACAATAAAGACACAACTGTGGATGAAGAAAATAATGTAGAAGAATGGTCCCCATTTGTCGAAGCGAAGAGAAATAGATTAAAAATTCTTGGAGCGGAATTTGATGTTGTGGAAGGAAAAGTAAAAACTGTTATATCTACAGAGCCTAGAACAGAAGCGCAAAAAGAAGCTTTAATAAATAAACAAAAAGTCCTTGGTGTTGAATACAATTTACCGTTAGAAAAGAAAATTCAAAGAGAACCAATGAATATAGCTCAAGAAGAAGCTTTACGTAATAAAATCAAAGTGCTAGGCTCTGATAGTGATGTTGGCATTGACGTTAAATCAGCAAGGTTTGATTCAAATAAGAAAACCAATCTAAGATTGAACTTGAAACCATATAATGAAACTTTATCAATGAAAAATATTACTGCCACTTCTATTGGGGTCGTCACACCAGGAGAACTGATTCCATGTTCTGTTCAAGTAAGTAGACAGATTTTGTATTAATGAACGGAAAGAAAATAATATTTAAAATTTTAATTTAATTTTGGTTTGCTTAACTAGTAGATAAGTTTGATATTACATTGATGAATATAAATAGTTAAATTAATCCTTAAATTTATCAATTAAAGAAACTAAAAAAGCTAGAAAATACTAAAAGTTGATCAATCCACTCACTTTCAGCTCGTTTATAATGTCACAACCAATAAGTAAGGAATGCTCTTTATTTATTTAAATTGTTTATCGCCTCTGTGGTCTAGTGGTCCGCTGTCGGTGTTCGATTCCTGGGTCGGGCAATTCAAATGTATTTTTTTCAGTTTTCTTTTAAAAACAATATTGCCTGGGATTGGATGAGTGCCTGGTTGACGATAGGGCTTGACACCTTTCACATTGTGGAACACAGTATCTTCGTCTAATCGTGGATGAACTGGTTGTACCTCTGCCTACGTTTTCAGGTATACGGCCGTGAAAATACTTTTTTTATTATACAGATACAATTGTATAAACCTGAAATTATTATTTTTCTTAGCCATATGTTTGTAGGATGGTTGTGACATCTATTGAAAAGAAGCACTAATGCAATTCTGTATTAGATAGTTAATTGCTATGTTTAAGGTCGACGATGTTTACTTTTTTTTAATAGTATTAGTTTAAATGTAATTTTTCTTGTAGCTGGATCTTGAAACTCCAACTACAGCTGATATACCTATGGAAAGCGCAATGACGAGTGATGTCTTTACACCTCGAAGTGAATGTGGTAAAGATATAGAATCAGTGAAACTAAAAGGCGACAAGGAATTCCTAACATCAAATGGTTTTAATTTTTCACTAATCGTTGATGAAACTGCATCTTCAGAATTAGATAGTAATGTGCAAATTGAGAGTCCAGAAAATTCGCCTTCAAAAAGTGCTGATTTTGGTGTCGAGTTATCACCTTGTAAATCAATATTTAACATATTAGATGGCACACACAGTCTTGATAGTTTCGATCCATTCGGTATCAAACAATGGCAGGGTTTTTCAAAAGATTATTTCCATACTAGAATTAATGCAGAAATGAATGGATCGTTTTACACGCATCCTGCTACAATAATGGATGAAGTTAAAAAATCGCCGAGGAGTAATATATTTGCTTCACGTTTCGATTTACAAACCGATGAGGACGAGATATTATCTTGCGATAACATAGCGACATTAACGGCTTGCTTACAGAGATCTGTTATGCTCCCTCTTACGTACCAAATGGAAGTTGTAAATAATTCCATTATAAATTACTTCCTTATAAATTTGGATATGTATGAGCACTTGCGGAGTTTAAAAGACTATTTCTTTTTGATGGATGGAGAGTTTTCGAGAAGTATATGCCATAATTTGTTTTCGAAGTTGACTAAAACTTTAAATCCCCAAGAATTGTTGAATTTTGCGACTTTGCACAATATTTTGGATAAAGCATTGGGGTCTTCTATTATGCGTAAGTATTTTTATTTTAAACATTATCAAATATTGGTCCTGTGGTAGGAATCTATATTATCCTACTAATATTATAAATGCGAAAGTTTGTGAGTATATATGTATGTATGTTTGTTACTCTTTCACGCAAATACTACTGACCCGATTACGATGAAATTTGGCATGTAGGTAGCTGAAGACCTAGAATAACACTTAAGCTACTTTTTATCCCGAGAAAATAGGTCATTCCCGCGGGATTTACCAAAAACTTTTATAATGCAGCGGCAGCTAGTATATATTATTATAAATCCAAAAGTTTGGATGTATGAATTTTTGTTGCTCAATCACGCAAAAACTACTGAACGGTATTGGATGAAAGGGATTCGACCACATTGTATGGACTGCTCGGCTCCATGTGACCATTAACTCAGTTGTTTATTGACTGGTATTTCATATGCTTGATATGTAAATAAAATTATTTATAATAAAAAAATAGCAGGAAAATGAAATAAAATATTTCATACTAAGCTTGGTAAAAGTTAAAATACTGACGCTAATTATTCATGGTACATGGCAGAGAGGACAAGCCAGTTAGTGTCTTTCTTCTTCCACATACATTATTTGTTTATACAATGTCATTGGTTTAAAACACCGGTATTCTCTTATACTTAGCTACTTTGTTGCAGATGTGCCGTGAAACTTTGATAAAAAGAAAAGTGTGCAGGTGATACCGAAAGTTTGAAAACGCCTAGTTTAGAAGTTGATCATGCTAGCCATGGCAGGCCAGCATGGTCTATTTTCTGTTGCATTTGTCTATATTATGTTAATCGGAAGGTGGTGGAATTTTACAATGTCCAGGGTTTGGTACCACTGCCTCACCTATTCTTGCCGCAATAGCGTCAGTACCGTGTTTCGGTCGGGAGGGTAAGATAGCCAATAAACTTATGCATATTGCATTCCACCACATATCTATGCGCACAAGCAACACAGCATTTATATCTTTGGCTATCTCTTTCCATCAGGAGAATCATTTGATTGTTTGAAATAAATTAAAACACGAAAATGTTAAGGTGCACAATTAATGTATTGTAGTAAAATACTAATATATTAATGATATCATCTCTAAATTAGTACTTTCTACTAACACTACTAGCTATGAATAAATAGCCAAAAGGATTACTTCTAATTCTGTGGCAGTTAACAAGCCAATTAAGAAATAAGTTACAGGTTTATACAAGATATATAAATATATATAATACAACTCGCGCGCGTTAACATGATACTTGGTTCGGTACTAGATACTACCATCGCTACCTGCTCCTATCGCACCCTGCTTTCGCCGTGCGAGTGGAGTAGCGATAGCATCTCTGTCACCGTTGTATGGGTATTTGCACTTTAAAATTGAAAATAAATGTTTTTGCACACTCTACTTTGCAAGATAATTTTAGTCACATGTCATATTAGCTCGCACGAGTTGTACTTATTAATATGCTGTATATATCTAGATTGGGACACAAATTTATACACAAGGCATAGTATTACTATAACAGAACTTTATTTTTTTTTACATTTATTTTTAAATTCATATCCCAATTGATGTGCAAGTGTCCAAAAACAGTGTAAGAAGAGATTTTGAATGTTGTGGAAGCAATGCTAATAGCAATGTATAAGAATCGGTCTAGGTTCTTATAAATATATGGCACTGAGTATCTTAGCTTTAGATATTAAAAAAATATATATTTTACCTCCCAAGGCTTCGATGTAATATATAACATGGCACTTTGTCTTTGAAATAAATAACTTCTAAAATCTAATAGAGAGGCTTTTTTCTTAATAATTAATTCTCTTAAATTTTGTGGTACTAAAGTTGAAATTTTGATTGCTTGCCAGGATGTGATAGGTTGTTTAAATGTTTCAAGCCATTTTGGACTTTCTGCCACATTAGAATTGAGTACAAATTGTGAAAACAAAGCATCCAACTCATCATACTGGACTAGAGCTTCTTCATATAAACCAAGCATCTCTAAAACAAATGCCAACTGTTCCTGAAAAAAAAGAAACACTAACCTTTAAAATTAAATGCTTATTAAGTGATTGATGTGATACTATTTAGTTATTACACAAATCACTTAAAAATCACATATTTTCATATTTTTAATTCTGTAAAATGACAATTAGAAACATAGGTATTAGACAATATATTTTTGCTATATTATACATAAATGTGACACAATCAGATTCTTGATCTAATACAGAAGACTACATGGAAGAAACATAATTTTTTAGCCACCTACATTATTTCTAAACATCCTAATACTGCCCAAAACATTAGCCACCTACATTATTTCTAAATACCCTAATACTGCCCCCATTAGTTGAAACAACGTACCTATCTATATTTTAATCTCAAGTTGAGTTACAAATATTACCATAACCGGTAAGACAAATCATGTCAGCCTGTATTTTTTTTATTTTTATCTTTAGCTCCATTGCAATTATACCACATCTGGGAATAATTCCAGTTATGTAGTCCATAATATTTATGTTATATTTTTTACTAAAAAGAAATGATTTTTAATATTTCTATTAGAATAACATAGAAAAATTAATATTTTCAAATCAATGGAAAATGTTGCGGCTGCTAGTTTTAGTTTTCAATGTGTGATTATTTTCTGCAACTTAAGAACAGCACACAAATTTACCGTATCATTTTCTTGGTTTTTTTTTTCTTCAGTTTACCTTTTTTTATGTGTCTTCAACTTACAGGGGCAGAATAATGATCTACAACAGCAGTCAAGATTCCTATCTTCTACTTCAAAGTCACACTATAATTATAGTTAAAGCTAGGCTAGATAACCACAATGGTTACTTACTTGTAAGATAAAATATTTACAAAAATCCCATTCTGGGTCATTCCTTTTCTCTCTCTGCTCACGCATATACTCCTCAAACTTTATTAATGCTTTATTATATGAGACTAATATGAGATGTCTCATTTTAGCCACAAGATTTCTCCATGAGTCTGCACTTCTTGCCTCTGATTTGATTGGATTAATAACAGATATGAATCTATCTTCTGTTTGTTTTACTGCAAAATCCCCCTTAATTTTATCTAGCACAGTAGTCCTTGGAAGTAGCTTGTTGGTTTTCCTTATATCATAGGTCTCTACTAACACAATCATCCAGTCTGTAATGTTGTTTTTTTCCAACTGCTTGAGCCATCCTTCTATATCCTCTCTTAACGTTGTTTTATAATATTCTACATCCTAAAAAATATCAATGAAATCCTACTAATATTATAAATGCGAAAGTTTGTGAATATGTATGTATGGATGTTTGTAACTCTTTCACGCAAATACTACTGAACCAATTACGATGAAATTTGGTATGTAGGTAGCTGAAGACCCAGAATAACACATAAGCTACTTTTTATTCATTCATTCATACATTAAAGTGCTATTGTTTACAGATTTATCGCACAAAAATTGTTCAAGTTTGTTCTTCACATGAATCTGGTCAAAATAATTTAAATAGAAAATGAATAAAAGTTTGATAAAATTCAATATTATAAACAGACTTTTATATTTTGCAGACAGAAACTTTTTAAAAACCTTTTTTTAACATAATTTATCTAATAATAAGTATAGATACATGAGGTCCTAAGTAGAAACCATGTATCTATCAGAAAATAAACAAAATAGATCTGATGAACTTTCATTATTTTTTAAGACCTGACTTCATCCGAGATCAATGTGTGCCCAATTTGTTGATAGGTTGGCTTACTGTCACATAATGGAGCTTAATATTGTTGGTTAATAATATGTACTAGATCATTTAATGTATTGTTTCAGGTATATGGGAGCAGCATTATATTTAAAATATTTGAATTCCTTTTTTTTATTAGCCAAACATCATTTACTACAAAAACATCCTTGCTTAATTCAACTCAAATATTACAAAGCAATTACTATTATGGATAAAGGAGTAGTTACCACACAATCAGTCCAGTATATGTGAAAAATTGGATGCTTTAATAAGTTCAATTCTGACTGTAATTTTTCCTTATTAAATTTAGTAAACAGTGCTTCCAAATAAACAAATTTAGTAGTACGTCCATACGATCTCCTCCACTCGCAAGAATCTTGAGGCAGAGCAGCAGCCAAAGGAGCTTCTAAAGTACAAAATAAGTTCCAATCTCCCGCGCCTACAAACATAATAACTTGTCCGATTATGGTTTACTTTTAATTCTTAAATCTGAAAGTGTAAAACTTACATGTAACAATAGGTTTATCTGTCATCCCTTGGTGATCACCTGGTGAGTTATCGACCCCCTTCATTTTTCATCATCAACATGAATTAATTTTATCTGCATAACACGTAAATTACTGCCAAGTAATCAAATGAAAGACACCCACTTTTTACACACATATGGAAACATTTGTTTTATTACTTATGGAAAATTTTTACACACACTATCCATTTAAGACTTTAAATTTGTGGAATTATAATAAATCCGCAAGCCGCTTTGATTTAGTGATAAAAATTAAAAATTATCGTCTTGCCAAAACATACTGTCAATTTGTCAAATACATAGACAACTACACAACATACGTCAATTGTCAAAGTCATGCCAAGCTATCAATGGGTGTGTTTCTGACAACTTATGACCTAAGATGTCTATGATGATTGTTGTTATGTGGCTTCTACTGTGTGGATAGCACAACAACTCTGCCAATGACATGTTGTTAGAGAGAAGAAGAAGCGTGGTTCTAAGTGGTATTATTCTAAGTTGGTACCTACCTACGTCAAAGTAAGCAGTTTGTGTGACAGAATACGTTCTTCCCTATTTTTTAAAAAATCGACAATTATTTGATATCTGTATTCTTAAAATTATCTGTGGATATTTGTGACTATTCCTGATTCGTGAATCCTACGTAGTATCTATCTAATTAGTCTGTGGTGAATCCTATCTCTATGGTTATATAAAAATGTCGTATTCTGTTTTGGTATTATTTCGAACTAAAGGATATCAATTTTTATAATTTATCCATGATTTTAGAGTTAGAGATAAAGTGTATCATTTATGAAAATTGGTTCTTCTTTATAAGTAAACGGTAGGAGAATACATACCTGTCATTATTTCATTTCTAATCTGTTATATACAAATGACGAATTTATTTTTCATTATTCCATAATTTGAGTGATAATGACCTTTATCTAATTTGCTTAGATATTCTGAAGGGTGAATTAGAAAATAAGTTAAAAATGATATTGCATATCATTATAATCTGAAAATTAACTAAGTAATACTTATGATTAATCTATTGTTATAAATAGATTACTATTTAGTGTATGTTAATTGCTCGAAGTAAATGTGTCTAATTAATATTGTATGTGTTGTTAAATTACAGTAATTCTAACATTTTCTAACAACTCTAACATGCTGTTATGTTATGGTATTTATATTTATAAAGGAGCGGAAGCTTCTATACATTTATATTTGCTTTTAGTCATGAATACCACAGCACCTACTTCGGCAGATGCTTGCCTAAGCATAGTCCACTCACTCATGTGTCACAGACAAGGTGGAGAAAGCGAGGGATTTTCAAAACGAGCTATTGAATCATTAGTCAAGAAATTAAAGGAAAAAAGAGATGAATTAGACTCATTAATAACTGCAATAACAACAAATGGTGCTCATCCAAGCAAATGTGTCACTATTCAAAGAACATTGGATGGACGGTTACAGGTATCTTATATTTTTCAAGACAAGATTAGAACAATAAAGGATAAACAATTTTTCCCAATATAATAATCCAATTTTGTAAATAAAAATATTTTAATATAATACTTTAAAATCTTTGCACACTATATCATGGTAGAATATGTTGGTAACTTTTAACTAAATTTTAATAACTTATAACACCCATTTTCATGCAAATAAATATTTTTCGTGTCATTTCAACAAAATAACACAAGTTGCATCTCACATAAAGTTTACTACTTTGGTAGTAAATTTTATGTGAGATAAGTAACAATTAACTCTTGGTTCATTTTTATAGTAAAAGTTTCTTATAGTAAAACTATACATACTTTTACCAAATTGCTTTCCTCACGGAAAGAGATAACTATTGCATAAAGACACCAAGCATGTCAAAGGTTTAACAGGGAAGTGATGTCTTATATATAAGTTTACAGGCTTCCTTCCCCTGAACCAGAACCCAACTATACCAAACACAAACTTCAAATCATTCGAACCGTTTCCGAGATCCAAATTAATAATTATCAGAAAACATATAATTCTTTAAATGGATATTTAAAAAGATAGCAATCATTTTACCACATGCAAAGCTATGGATATAAGCTAGTTTATCTTTAATGGTCCTAGTATAGGAAAGTAAATCATGATTTTTTATATCTAGAATAAAAAAAGAAGTAGATGGCTCTCTTGATGTAAAGAGACAACCATCACTTAGAGACACCGCATACGTAAATTATGTAATGTAAAACCACATCCATAAGCTAACTAGCTGGCTTAGCTTCAAACTAGAACAGGTCATTGAAATGAAATGAAATGAAACACACTGAAGCTATTTTGCCAGGAAATGGTAAGCTGTTACCAAACCTTTTTTTTATATCATTAGATAGCAAACAAGTGGCTCTCTTGATGGTAATAGAAACCATCACCTATGGTCACCAAAGATGTTAGTGGTGCGTTCCTATACATGTGGCGGGATGAAAATGCCACATGCATAAGTCTACCGGCTACCTTACTCTCCAAACCAGAACACAACAATTACAAGCATTGACGTTATTTCAGCAGGACTAGGTAAGGCGGCTTTACCAAATACCCGGGCGAGACGTTGGGGAACTCTACAACCTAGTAGTCACGCTGGTGTGACACGTATAGCCAATCGGGTTAATATCCAATTACTAAACCTCTAAACTCTATCTTCTCAGGTTGCAGGCAGAAAAGGGTTTCCTCATGTTATTTACGCCCGCATATGGCGTTGGCCAGATCTACATAAAAATGAACTAAAACATGTAAAATTTTGCCAGTTTGCTTTTGATCTTAAATGTGATTCAGTGTGTGTAAATCCGTACCATTATGAACGAGTAGTTTCACCAGGAATTGGTAAGTTAACATTAATTATTATCTAATAACATTATTGACCTTGAATTATTATTGTGCTGTTGTCTAGCAAGGGGCCATTCAAAAGGTATGTCACACCAATTTCATGAGTTTTTGTCCCCATCCCTGTTCTTGTCATAGGTGTTTACATTTGTAAGACCTCTCCACCCCCAGTGCAACATCACATATTTTTAATTTTTTCACTTAGAAATTGTTAAATTACAACACAAATACCATAATAATATTTATTTCCATTTAAAATAAATTTTTTAATTTTAAAAAAAGTCATAAAAACAAAATTAATAAATGAAAATAAAAAATAAATAAAATAACGTTATTTCAGACAGTGTGTCCATAAAATGTTTTAGTAACAGTTTTTTTTCTTAATAACTATATATTAGTACCTTTGTTTTTAAATTACATGATGTATTCAAATTATCTTATTTAATCTTTCCGTGATGACCCCTATCCAATGCTTTTGCATAGGACAGTCATAACGAGAAGTCATACCGAGTTAATAGTTAATCGTATTGTTCATTGCATTGTTAATTGTATTAATTATAGATGCAAAACTTAATCATCTACATATGCACATAGACTTGAACCCAGCCCTTAATCTTATACTTTGAATGTGCAATTCTTGTACATATATGTCACCGTAAAATTGTAAATACCTTTAGATTATATTCTACCGTAGTAATATTATAAAATAACTGCTAACCTAACCTAACCAAATTATAAACTCCCTAGAGATATTATAAACT
>DWBA01000566.1:0-12890 GCA_018236825.1 Apodemia zela | reverse complement strand
GAATAGTATGTTAACTATATTATAAATATGAATAGTATCCAATACAAGATCTACTAAATTTTAGATATGAGTTTGTTTGAACGAGGTATAATGGGATTACCGAAAAATTTGCAACAATTTTCCTTGTGTTGGTTCAGTCTCCTAATCAAAGAGTACCATATTGCTTTGCCTATTCGTCAGGCATAGAGTTCTGCCTGGCTGGGTTTTGGTACCACCGTCTTACCCAATCTTGCCGCAGTAGCGTCAATACTGTTTGGAGGGTTAAATAGCCGGTAAAGTTATGAAAATGGCATTACCATCCCGCTACACTGATAGCAATGCACCATTAACGTCTTTGGTGTCTATGATTGTCTCTTTCCATCAGAAGAGCCATTTGCTTGTTTGTTATCTTATGATATTACTCCGTGATGCCAGGCACGTCGTAAAAGGCGACCAATTTGTTATACATGTCATTACCATTGTGGCAATTAGGTAGAGTTCTGCATTTATCGCCCGGGTCTGGTACCACCGCCTATCTTATTCCTGCCGCAATAGCGACAGTGCTTGCCACTGTCGTGTTTCGATTTTGGGGTTGAGGTAGCCGGTGAACTTATGCAAGTGGCATTAAGACCTCGCCACTAGATAGCAACGCACAATTAACATCTTTGGTGTCTATAGGCGATGGTTGTCTCTTTCCATTAGCGTGTCTCAGCGTCTCGTTTCGCTCAGAGAGCTCTCTTCTCTCGGCAGAGAGAGAGAGAAATTACTCTTTATCTAATCTAATGACTTCCCTCTCACACCATAAAATCATATGCCTTACTCATATCCAAAAATACACAAAATGGATACATTTTACTGTTGAGGCATTCAGTTATAGGTATTATTTATTAAGTCAAAACATGCTAATGTAGTAGTTCCTACCTTTTCTAAATCTATTTTGATTCCCACTAGTTTAATGAAGAAGGTAAAATAAAAATAAATATATTTTTTTTCAAAAGCTATCGTGTCACCGTGTGCAAGACCGTCAAAATGTGACCTTGAAAATCACCCAACAGTAGAGCACCAGCATGCAAAAAACGACAGTATATTAATCAAAAGTATAGTAAAACCTGCGCATTTGATATTATAAGGAATGTTACATGTTATCTTCAAATGTCTTAACTCTTTGATGATATAACTTTGTGTGATTGTGAGAAATGTAATAAATAACCCTTTAATAACCCATTTATGGTATTATATAGGGCGATATGAAAACCTAGCATTGCATACCTAAATGCCAGGTATTCATATCGCTTCGTTAGTTACGGTTTTATCCATAACTTTAGAAAATCTTGTATCTTTAAACCTTTGTTGGCAGGCATACGCCAGCTTACGCTAAGCGACTTCTGACTTGGGTAATTTTTGGTTTCACTCACTCTTTGCAATTTAGTTATCATGCTTGACGCGGGAATGAATTACTAAAGCCTAGATTAGTTGTTTATCTTAAGACCAGCTGAGAAATGTGATATCGGTTAATACTTATTTCATTATCTCTAACTAGTTATAGTAGGTACGCAAAAAGAAAAAAAACAAACTTAAAAAAATAGGTGTTTATTCAAATATTGAATAAAAATTGTAAAATATCATAGCAAGAGTAAAACAATAACTTAAAATAAAGATCACACTGAGCTTATACCGAATAGAACATCAGATTACCACCAGCCGTTAGAGTAGCCAGCTCCGTAGCCCGCTCCGTAGCCGAGTGAGCTGTAACCACCTCCATAACCAAGTGAGCTGTAGCCGGCACCCAGACCGCTGTATCCAGCGCCCAAGCCGCTGTATCCGGCGCTCAGACCGCTGTATCCCGCGCCCAGGCTGCTGTATCCGCCGTACGCCGGGACTACTTTATTGACGGACACAACTTGTGGCACGGAGACGACTTTGCGCACATTGACGACTTGTGGGACATCGACAACCTTCGCAGTGTTCACTACTTTGTTGACGGAGACTACTTGGGTGGCTGGAGCGGCGTAGCTGACGGCCGGGGCTGCTATTCTGACAGCTGGGGCCGCGTAGCCTAAGGAGGAGCCAGCGTAGCCACCGTAGCCGCCGTAGCCACCATAGCCGCCATATCCGCTGCCAAGGCCGCTGTACGCCCCAAGGCCGCCCAGATAACCACGTTTCTGGCGAACTTCACCAGCTGCCGCGCAGGCGATGATGGCAAGAACAACTACCTGTAAGTAAAATTGACAATTAATAATAATTAGTCTATATAAATTAATTACATTATATTATCATGTAGCATGTTTTATCTCTTAATTTGCTCCAATTACTTGAACTATCATCTAATTTGTCAAACCTCAGTTTGTCTCATACACCAAGGCAGCAAGTAGAAGCCTACGTAGTGGTAGGCGATTATTTGATTTAATTTAAACAGCGTTTTATCAGGCTTTAGTGACCACGATCAGTTTTAAAATATTTCGAGTGATCATTTATGTTGATGCGAATTCAGACATATTCTTTTAAATTTTATTTTAATAAAGCAGCGTAATATATTAATAAATAACAATAAAACTGTTAAAAATCAGAATTATTTTTACCATGGTTTGAAAATTTAGAATTCTACTATTTTTAAGTAAACAGAATTACGTACAAAGTTTTTTTTATTTTTGCCTCAATAATTCTGACATAAGGTTATCTTTTGCTCTCACTTCTCTTATGTTATTTTATTTATACCTGTGTTTTAATAATGTCTTATATTACTTTCACTATCTAGTTTACTCGTGTACAATAACGGTGTCTGATCATTTCATTATATGTTATTGTTTAGTTTATGAACGTTACGCTCACCGCAAGTTGAACTTTAAACATGAACTTCATTCACCTTTAAGAGTGATTTATGTTATTACTTCGATAACGGCGATAAATAAAAACGGCACATTAATTATTAATCGTTTTTGATTTTAAGTAGCATATTAGTATCAATTTCACATGAGTGTTTAGTGGTTTGTCCATATTTTCCAAAAGATTATAAATTATTAGATAAAATCATTTTTTAAATCATACTTAGTTTTATTTGCGTATCTAATTTTATTTTTTTTAAAGTTTTTGATCTATAACTTATTACTGTTGATATACATTCTGTAAGTTACTTACACAATTTATTATTTTCAATTTAATTATTATTCTCATATTAGCTACTCATTTGTAAGACTTATTGTTGACCAGGTTGAAAATATTCCCTCCAATTAGATAAAAGTTATTTGTACACCGCTTGTATTTTTCATTGTTTCGGTTATTTATTATTTCTTTGATAAGCATAACATTAAGGGATGAAGTTATTTAATTACTTAATAAAATAAACTGCAAGAGTCGTTACTTTTGTCTATGTCGATTGTAAAAATATTTTGTTATTATGGTCTCTACGGTCAGTTAAAACTCGAATAATGTAGAGCAAACTTACGAAAGATTTCATGATGATGTCGGTAGGTGGAGAGAGCACTTGTCTAATGATATGACAGCCGCCCCCGCTACTATATATACGAAATGCGAATAGTGCGCGTGTTGCAATCTCGTCCTCGGACTATCCGCCACCATCCTCTGAATAATTTGTCTGCTTTGCCAAATTTATACAATTATAATATAGCCTTATAAAAGTTAGTCAACATAATATGAAGATCGTATTAATGGGAGTCTTCTAGACCTCGAGGGTTTATTCGGAATTTCTGAAGAGGCCAGTTGGTCAAATATTGAAAATGTTCAATATAAAATGCACGGTGATTGGATCAATGAATTACTCTGGTAAACATATTCTGCGCTGAGTAGTCGCGGCGCCCACTGCTGGTCGTAAACATCATAACAGAGAAACACTAATTTGCCTTAAAAAGTTACAATTTACATCTATATAATCTACATAAATAAAAATGAAGCTCCAACTTGTATGTACGCGCATAACTTCAGAATAAATGCACCAAATTGGATAATTCTTTATTTGTCTTGTTCGTTATCGTCAGGAGAAGGTTTGTATGCACGGAAATGTTAAAAAAACGTACGGTAAAACTTTTAAAATCAAACCCGTGCGAAGCCGGCGCGCGAAGTAAGTAATATTAAAAACGTGAAAGTTTGGATGTTTGTTACTCAACCACGCATAAACAGCTGAATTGATTCGGATGAAATTTTGCTCGCGTGTAGACGACAACCTGGAATAGCACATAGGATAGTTTTAGAAAAATAAGTTGTCCCTGGGGGATCATTAAAAACTTTTATATTATCGCGGGCTACAGAAGGCAGTTAGTTTATCATATAATTTAATTAACATAATATTTGGAATCGCTAATTTTAAAAGTTTGGTCTGGTTCCTTTTGAAGAATAGTCTATCTGCCTTTCCGCCAAGCAGTTCGTAAGAGGCGAACGATTGGCTATGCGAGTCACTACCATTGTGGCTAGCTGGTAGAGTTCGGCATTGTCTCATCCGGGCCTAGTATTCTGCCTTACGTATTCCTGCCGCAATAGCGTCAGTACTTGTCCGTGACTTGTTTTGATTTGGAGGATAAGGTAGCCGTTAAACTTATGTATGTTTCATCAAGATCCTGCTACAAGGATAGCAATGCACAATTAACATCTTTGGTGTCTTTAGGCGATTGTTGTCTCTTTTCATCAGGAAAGCCATCTGCTTGTTTGCTATCTTAAGATAGACCACGCTAATCGGTGGATATACGTAAAAACTCGCGGGGTATATGATATTCTCCATTTTTGAAAGTGGATTAGTGTCCCATTAATATAAATAGTCTAAATGTATATATTATCTCGTTAAAATCTATTTAAAGTCGATCGCTTGCATCATTATTTGCGGTTCCGTTGTTGTTAACATCAGTGTTGCATGCTCACCAATGTTAAGCCCATTTCCGTTTAATTGGCCTCGAGTCATTCACCTTGTGAATAAAAATTATTTAAGTAATTATTTTATTAATATTATTATTACAAAATCGGATAAATATTCGTTAGCTATGTCGTGTAACTATTCCAAAAACGAAATTAAGGTAATTTGCAAGTTTCCGCGATATCTTATAGATATGACAGCTCAAATGCCACTAAAACTATCACCACTATCAGGTATCGGTCGACGTTCCACTTGGTACATCAGACCACTGCCTAATCCGAAACAAAGCGCCTCCCTTTGCAGGCTGTCGTTGCGTTTGGTACTATAGGTCAGCAGATTGGGACGGGATGCGGTCTTTTTTGCGCCCTACCCATGGGGGCAGATGTGCTTCTCACTGGATGATTCAAATATCATCGCTGACGCTATCGCTGGTGTGGTGCTGCAGGGCATGGAACTTTTCATTCCGTTATCTGCGGTACCAATGGGTGGTATGTGTCAGCCTTAGTTAGGTCGCTACTGCAAAACGACGAAAGTAGGAGCGCTACCCGGCTTGGTAACCCACCTATTTATTCCCATGTAAAGCTTAACTCACAATTCCCTTAAAATATTCTAAATCGTATACTTATTTATATATGGCTCTCTTCTTATAATATATTGTATTTAAACAAAATACTCATCTATAACGCTTAACATATTATACTGAAAGCAGGGATTCCAAAAAATTTAGAGTAGGCACACCAGTCACGCACACTATGATAGTTGGATTACTGTAGTACACAAGTGTCACTCATTGACATACTCACACAAGCAAACTTTTCCGAGGACATCTTTAGATGTCATTTACTTAGCATTAATCCGTCTAGAGATATAAGTGTATGCTTATTACTAAGTTTTATGAATGGTAACGTATGGATATACCGTATGAAT
Source organism: Apodemia zela (assembly GCA_018236825.1). Lineage (NCBI taxonomy): Eukaryota > Metazoa > Arthropoda > Insecta > Lepidoptera > Riodinidae > Apodemia > Apodemia zela. Next base: position 7,126 of record DWBA01000566.1, on the reverse strand, counting down.
ATAACATACGAATATGGTTGTATACTTCAATTGAAATACAGTAGACGTTCTTAGTGTAAATTTACCCCGTGTTGGTCCGGGCTCCCTTCTGCCTAGACCATCTGCCGTTCTGCCAGGCATTTCGTAAAAGGCGAATGATTGGCTATGAGGGTCACTAACATCGTGGCTACTAGGTGGTAAAGTTCTGCAATGTTTTGCCCGGGTCTGATACCACCGCCTTACCTATTCCTGCCACAATAGCGTCATTGCTAGTCACTGTTGTGTTCCGGTTTGGAGGGTAAGGTAGCCGGTAAACTTATGCAAGTAGCATTAAGAACCTGCCACAAGATGGCAATGCAACATTAACATTTATGGTGTCTATAGGCGATGGTATTTGGATGGACTCTTTCCATCAGGAAACCATCCGCTTGTTTGCTATCTTATGGTATAAAAAAAATGATTCTTTGGCAAGGCACTTGTAACTTCCCACTTCATTTTTATTGTAAGCGATTTCAACAAGGGTTTGCAGGTATGTAGTTGATCAACAGAACATATTGTTTGTAAACCCTTTCTTGAATATTAAAAACTCTTATTAAGTATACTGAGTAACCCCAGATAGAAATATCGTACTGTAATATAAAATGAAAATTAAAAATGGCTTACTAAACACTCAACACATACAAAAAATATAGTGCCACTAGCTCTCACACTAGGATTCCCTGTGTTGTGGGAAGCTAGAAATTAGAATTCCCCAGATAGTTCTGTTTTGATTTACCCTGTCGTAAATACTTTAAGTAAGTGTAATGTGTAGCTTAGCTACAAAATTAAGTTAATTGTAACATATAAGTTAACTTTAAAAACTAACAGGGGCAAGGTCGCAGGTTCAAATCCTGACATGTGGAAATTTTTCTTTACTAAGTTTTTAAAGTTTTTCCAAGCACGGGATAAGTGCTAAAACACATGTTAACTTTAAACTGTACTTCAATCATGCAAAGTTGATAATTTTTTTTACATACCTTAAAATAGCCAATAAGGAGATGGCTCTCCTGATGGAAAGAGAAACCACCGCCTATAGACACCATGTTGCTATCAGTGTGGCGGGATCGCAATGCCACATGTATAAGTCTACCGGCTACCTTACCCTCCAAACCGGAACACGACAGTGACAAGCTCTGATGCCATTTCGGCAGGAATAAGTAAGGCAGTGGTACCAAATTGCCAGGCGAGACGTTGGGAAACTACCACCTAGTAGTCACGATGGTAGTGACACGTATACCTGGTAGGTGATTGTAAGAAATACATTAATATAAGGTAAAGGAATTGGTCATAATAATGGGCTTTAGGTGATTCCCTCCATGTCTGTTTAATTAAGACTTACAAGCCAATTTTTTTTTTCTTTCTACAAACCTAACTTGTGCATTGCAGTAAATCTAGTGTTTAGTATGCTTTATCAATTATCACAAACAAGTGGTCCAAGATAATTACAGGTTCTATGAGAAAATTTCTTAGTTATTCTTAGGTACCAAAGTGAGGATATTCCTCTTCAAAATCCTTTGTTTATTGCATTTGGGTATTGTATAAATGTCAGCTTTTAATACCGCTACTGTTGTAAGCCATTACTTGAATACAATTTATATCTTGCATATTTTGTTGGTTGGTATTTTTTAATATTATAAATAATAAAAATCTGATGGAAAGAGTCAACCATCGCCTATAGACCACCAAAGATGTTAATGGTGCGTTACTATTTTGTATCTAATCCTCGTTTAGCAATTTCTTACTTCGGTAGTTTTTGTTTCACTCACTCTTCGTAGTTTGGTTATCACGCCCGAGGTAGAACTGAATAAAAATTAGTCTAGTCGTTTATCTTAAGAACACCTGTCAAATGCAAATTTTAGCATTACGATTTACGATTTGACTGCTCTACACATGTGTAATTAGAAGGCGTTATCTATATTTCTATATTAATTAATATATATTAATATTATAACTGCGAAAGTTTGGATGTATGGATGGATGGATGTTTGTTGCTCAATCACGACAAAACCGCTAAACGGATTTGGATGAAGTTTGGCGCACAAGGTAGATGTTGACCTGGAATAGCACATAGCCACTTTTTATCCCGAAAAATCAGTCGTTCCCGCGGGATTTACCAAAAACTTTTATAATGCAGCGGGCTTCACGCTGCAGCTAGTAATATAAGATGTACTTAATCGAAAAAAGTAAAAATTTTGGTAAGTTGGTATATATTATACACCGTATTTACACGTATTTCGCTATCTTAAACTTATCACATGAGTCAAGTAAAACAAAAACAAATTAAAAAAATAGGTGTTTATTCAAATATTGAATAAAAATTATAAAATAATCATTGCAAGAGTACAACAGTAACTTAAAATAAAGATCACACTAGCTTATACCGACTAGAACATCAGATTACCACCAGCCGTTAGAGTAGCCAGCTCCGTAGCCCGTTCCGTAGCCGAGTGAGCTGTAACCACCTCCATAACCAAGTGAGCTGTAGCCGGCACCCAGACCGCTGTATCCAGCGCCCAAGCCGCTGTATCCGGCGCTCAGACCGCTGTATCCCGCGCCCAGGCTGCTGTATCCGCCGTACGCCGGGACTACTTTATTGACGGACACAACTTGTGGCACGGAGACGACTTTGCGCACATTGACGACTTGTGGGACATCGACAACCTTCGCAGTGTTCACTACTTTGTTGACGGAGACTACTTGGGTGGCTGGAGCGGCGTAGCTGACGGCCGGGGCTGCTATTCTGACAGCTGGGGCCGCGTAGCCTAAGGAGGAGCCAGCGTAGCCACCGTAGCCGCCGTAGCCACCATAGCCGCCATATCCGCTGCCAAGGCCGCTGTACGCCCCAAGGCCGCCCAGATAACCACGTTTCTGGCGAACTTCACCAGCTGCCGCGCAGGCGATGATGGCAAGAACAACTACCTGTAAGTAAAATTGACAATTAATAATAATTAGTCTATATAAATTAATTACATTATATTATCATGTAGCATGTTTTATCTCTTAATTTGCTCCAATTACTTGAACTATCATCTAATTTGTCAAACCTCAGTTTGTCTCATACACCAAGGCAGCAAGTAGAAGCCTACGTAGTGGTAGGCGATTATTTGATTTAATTTAAACAGCGTTTTATCAGGCTTTAGTGACCACGATCAGTTTTAAAATATTTCGAGTGATCATTTATGTTGATGCGAATTCAGACATATTCTTTTAAATTTTATTTTAATAAAGCAGCGTAATATATTAATAAATAACAATAAAACTGTTAAAAATCAGAATTATTTTTACCATGGTTTGAAAATTTAGAATTCTACTATTTTTAAGTAAACAGAATTACGTACAAAGTTTTTTTTATTTTTGCCTCAATAATTCTGACATAAGGTTATCTTTTGCTCTCACTTCTCTTATGTTATTTTATTTATACCTGTGTTTTAATAATGTCTTATATTACTTTCACTATCTAGTTTACTCGTGTACAATAACGGTGTCTGATCATTTCATTATATGTTATTGTTTAGTTTATGAACGTTACGCTCACCGCAAGTTGAACTTTAAACATGAACTTCATTCACCTTTAAGAGTGATTTATGTTATTACTTCGATAACGGCGATAAATAAAAACGGCACATTAATTATTAATCGTTTTTGATTTTAAGTAGCATATTAGTATCAATTTCACATGAGTGTTTAGTGGTTTGTCCATATTTTCCAAAAGATTATAAATTATTAGATAAAATCATTTTTTAAATCATACTTAGTTTTATTTGCGTATCTAATTTTATTTTTTTTAAAGTTTTTGATCTATAACTTATTACTGTTGATATACATTCTGTAAGTTACTTACACAATTTATTATTTTCAATTTAATTATTATTCTCATATTAGCTACTCATTTGTAAGACTTATTGTTGACCAGGTTGAAAATATTCCCTCCAATTAGATAAAAGTTATTTGTACACCGCTTGTATTTTTCATTGTTTCGGTTATTTATTATTTCTTTGATAAGCATAACATTAAGGGATGAAGTTATTTAATTACTTAATAAAATAAACTGCAAGAGTCGTTACTTTTGTCTATGTCGATTGTAAAAATATTTTGTTATTATGGTCTCTACGGTCAGTTAAAACTCGAATAATGTAGAGCAAACTTACGAAAGATTTCATGATGATGTCGGTAGGTGGAGAGAGCACTTGTCTAATGATATGACAGCCGCCCCCGCTACTATATATACGAAATGCGAATAGTGCGCGTGTTGCAATCTCGTCCTCGGACTATCCGCCACCATCCTCTGAATAATTTGTCTGCTTTGCCAAATTTATACAATTATAATATAGCCTTATAAAAGTTAGTCAACATAATATGAAGATCGTATTAATGGGAGTCTTCTAGACCTCGAGGGTTTATTCGGAATTTCTGAAGAGGCCAGTTGGTCAAATATTGAAAATGTTCAATATAAAATGCACGGTGATTGGATCAATGAATTACTCTGGTAAACATATTCTGCGCTGAGTAGTCGCGGCGCCCACTGCTGGTCGTAAACATCATAACAGAGAAACACTAATTTGCCTTAAAAAGTTACAATTTACATCTATATAATCTACATAAATAAAAATGAAGCTCCAACTTGTATGTACGCGCATAACTTCAGAATAAATGCACCAAATTGGATAATTCTTTATTTGTCTTGTTCGTTATCGTCAGGAGAAGGTTTGTATGCACGGAAATGTTAAAAAAACGTACGGTAAAACTTTTAAAATCAAACCCGTGCGAAGCCGGCGCGCGAAGTAAGTAATATTAAAAACGTGAAAGTTTGGATGTTTGTTACTCAACCACGCATAAACAGCTGAATTGATTCGGATGAAATTTTGCTCGCGTGTAGACGACAACCTGGAATAGCACATAGGATAGTTTTAGAAAAATAAGTTGTCCCTGGGGGATCATTAAAAACTTTTATATTATCGCGGGCTACAGAAGGCAGTTAGTTTATCATATAATTTAATTAACATAATATTTGGAATCGCTAATTTTAAAAGTTTGGTCTGGTTCCTTTTGAAGAATAGTCTATCTGCCTTTCCGCCAAGCAGTTCGTAAGAGGCGAACGATTGGCTATGCGAGTCACTACCATTGTGGCTAGCTGGTAGAGTTCGGCATTGTCTCATCCGGGCCTAGTATTCTGCCTTACGTATTCCTGCCGCAATAGCGTCAGTACTTGTCCGTGACTTGTTTTGATTTGGAGGATAAGGTAGCCGTTAAACTTATGTATGTTTCATCAAGATCCTGCTACAAGGATAGCAATGCACAATTAACATCTTTGGTGTCTTTAGGCGATTGTTGTCTCTTTTCATCAGGAAAGCCATCTGCTTGTTTGCTATCTTAAGATAGACCACGCTAATCGGTGGATATACGTAAAAACTCGCGGGGTATATGATATTCTCCATTTTTGAAAGTGGATTAGTGTCCCATTAATATAAATAGTCTAAATGTATATATTATCTCGTTAAAATCTATTTAAAGTCGATCGCTTGCATCATTATTTGCGGTTCCGTTGTTGTTAACATCAGTGTTGCATGCTCACCAATGTTAAGCCCATTTCCGTTTAATTGGCCTCGAGTCATTCACCTTGTGAATAAAAATTATTTAAGTAATTATTTTATTAATATTATTATTACAAAATCGGATAAATATTCGTTAGCTATGTCGTGTAACTATTCCAAAAACGAAATTAAGGTAATTTGCAAGTTTCCGCGATATCTTATAGATATGACAGCTCAAATGCCACTAAAACTATCACCACTATCAGGTATCGGTCGACGTTCCACTTGGTACATCAGACCACTGCCTAATCCGAAACAAAGCGCCTCCCTTTGCAGGCTGTCGTTGCGTTTGGTACTATAGGTCAGCAGATTGGGACGGGATGCGGTCTTTTTTGCGCCCTACCCATGGGGGCAGATGTGCTTCTCACTGGATGATTCAAATATCATCGCTGACGCTATCGCTGGTGTGGTGCTGCAGGGCATGGAACTTTTCATTCCGTTATCTGCGGTACCAATGGGTGGTATGTGTCAGCCTTAGTTAGGTCGCTACTGCAAAACGACGAAAGTAGGAGCGCTACCCGGCTTGGTAACCCACCTATTTATTCCCATGTAAAGCTTAACTCACAATTCCCTTAAAATATTCTAAATCGTATACTTATTTATATATGGCTCTCTTCTTATAATATATTGTATTTAAACAAAATACTCATCTATAACGCTTAACATATTATACTGAAAGCAGGGATTCCAAAAAATTTAGAGTAGGCACACCAGTCACGCACACTATGATAGTTGGATTACTGTAGTACACAAGTGCCACTCATTGAACATACTCACACAAGCAAAATTTTCCGAGGACATTTTTAGATGTCATTTACTTAGCATTAGTCCGTCTAGAGATATAAGTCTATGCTTTAAAAGTTTCTACCTGTTACAAACAATTTTGCAAATTAACTAATTATCAAATCTTTCCTGTTTAAAATATTAATGTAGTTTAGTCAAATGTAGTACGTGAATAGTGTAAAAAGTTTCCGTAAGTAGCTTGTTTGCATCCCTTTTAACAAAATGTCATGTTATTATAAGTTGATAAATTGTAGGTTAATAAACTTAGAATATCAAAGTTTTATTTCTATCTTTGAAGTAGAATGAGAGAATTTGAAACAGAAATAACTAAGTAGGTACAAACAGAAATAAGTAGGAACTTGTAACTTTTACAGCAAGTATATAACTGTGTCCAACAATTCTAGAATCCTTTTATACTACTAATATTATACAAATTTGTAAGTATGTATGTATGTTTGTTACTCTTCAACAAAAAAACTGCTGAACAGATTTGGATGAAATTTGGCGCACAAGTAGATGGTGACTTGGAATAGTACATAGATTATTTTTTATCCCGGAAGAAGTTGTTCCTGCGGGATTCACCAAAAACTTTTTATAATGCAGCGGGCTGCATGCTGTAGCTAGTTTATTAAAGTTTACATTAAGTTAACTCGATAGATGAATCTATATAGCTGATGTTATTTTACTATTATTAGAGGTTCTCTGGAGTTGGGATCAAGAACTAGGTACCTACG
>DWBA01000565.1:0-12892 GCA_018236825.1 Apodemia zela | reverse complement strand
AATAGCGTCAGTGCTCGTCACTGTCGTGTTCCGGTTTGGAGGGTGAGGTAGCCGGTAAACTTACGCATGTGGCATTATGACCTCGCTACAAGATAGCAACGCACAATTAACATCTTTGGTGTCTATAGGCGATGGTTGACTCTGTCCATCAGAAGACCCATCTGCCAAACCTATCATAATCAATGGTATCTATGTAAGATAAAATTTCGTGAATGGCTAACAGTTCGGCTTCCACAATATAATAGGGTTGTCATATTATGTCTAGAGTAAACGCTTGAATTATATCTTTACATAATATTAAACAAAGTCGCTTCCACTGTATGTTCGCTTAGATCTTTTAAACTATTATTTTAATGCGGTCTTCATCAATAGACAGCGTTATTAAAAAAAAAGGTTTACATGTCTAATGCATGCATATTATAATCCGCGCGAAGCTGACGCGGTTCGCTAGTTAAAATATATAATATTTTATAATTTAAGTAGATTAAACTTTAGAAAGATTATGAAGATGATGATAAATATTATGATGAAATAAATATCTATTGAAATTTGTTGTTTATGATGAAAATGTTATTCAAATCAATCCAAAACTATTTGCGTGATCAATAAACATCCAAATATACAAATCTACATACAAGCCATTTAAAAATATATTTATTTAGATTTATATTATGAATAATAATTATATTTATTATTTTATTTAAATAGCTTATAATTTAGAGTTTAATATTGAGATTGTAGTTTATATTTTACTAGCTGCACTGTGCACTGTGTAGCCCGCTGAACAACTCATTGTCCTAGAATAAAAGTAAAATAAATAAATAAATCTTATGAGCTATTACAAGTCATATATTTGTAACCGTCTATTTGTATGTCAAACATCCAAATCCGTTCAGTAGTTTTTGCATGATTCAGTATCAAACATCTACCCATACATCCAAACATTCGCATTTATAACATTAATATAGATTGTTACAACCCTGTTGTTACTGGTGTGCAATACCAGATAAGTCTAGTTCAGTGGGGCTGTACGCGGTTAGGTCACGTCGGCTAATTGTCTGTAATGAAGGGAACAGGGACATATTTTGTCAATGTTCCGTGACCCGGCTCTGTAATGATTAACAGCCGTGATGTGATTACGATACGAACGACTCATTTATTATTATTTATTGCTTATGTATTCGATATGTTTAATTTTCAGCTTGACATGATATTTGATTTATCCTTAGAAAATGGCATTCCATTTTATGAAAAACATACACTTCATGTGATTCATGAGGCTTTTTTATGTTTTAATACTCTATGAACTTAATTTTAACATTGTAAAACTTTAACAATTTTAAAATTACGTTATGTAAGCTTTACACGAGTGCAAACTAACAGTAACAAATTGGTTAAAGTCTATTAACTATAAAGAAACAGAGGAAATGTTGGAACACATTAACAAATCTTATTAAGATCTCTCACATCTACACACACATACATACACACAAACACACACATCAACACACAACACACACACACCAACACACAACACAGTACACACACACACACGTATATAATATAAAGTATAGAAGAGCGGAGTCTCCTGACACAGGCAATAAGTTTAAAAGGAGTCTCCAATGAAATGTGAAATAACTAATAAGTATATATATAAATTGTGAAACTGAAATAAATAAAAATAAATAAATTTTTTAACAACCATTTTTTGTATCTATAAATGAATACATATCACCAGATGAAATTACACGAATTGATCTAACTCCAAAATAAGCAAATTATTTGCTTGTGAGATGGGTGTTAGGCAACGATACTAGTACATAGAAATACATATATAAATACACAAATATATTTAATATAAGACCCAAACCCAGAAATACAAACATCTATGGTCACCACACAAATGTTTGTCCCTGTCGGGAATCGAACTCAAGCCCCATTGACGCGTAGTCAGGTTCGCTAATACTCGACCAACGGGGCGGTCTACCTAACCTTGCATCAAATCTACACTTTTAAACTAGACCACGCGGAATTTTTTTTCCAAAAAAAAACAGTTCATAAATTACCGAGTTCTGAAATACCTAACAAGTAACAGAAATAAAAAAACTCTCTTTTTGCTTTGAAGATTTAAAATAAAATATTAGCTGATATATTAACGATCGCGTTAACTGATGATTCAGTTATCCCTGAATGCTATTTCGGGACTCATACCAGTTTTAATGGTTAAGGTCGTTATGCCGTTGTGGCGCTTTGGTATTCCTTGCGGGAGATAGAAATCTATACTAACTAGCGATAACCGTCTGGTCAAAACTCGACCGTATAGTGCCACAAGTTATCTAGTCAGTAGACGGCGTCGCTAGTGAGGGGTTTTTACTAAGAAAAACTGACAACGGATTGACAATTCACAAAGTAGCGGCTTTAGTTCCGATTTTATCTACTGACTAGATAAGGTGGTGGCACTATATTTCTTTTAATGCTAAACCACACATCTCTAGTAGACTAATTATTTATTAACAGAAACAAACCATGTAAATTATTCAGTTTGACATACATACATATTTTTGATAATTATAAGATCTATTAGTCTGATGTGTTGACAGAAGAATTGGTCTGTTATTACTTATTAGGTCTCTAGCCTGACTAACACACACATACCTATATACTATTTTATATTAAGTAAACTAAATATAAAATAGTATAGAAGTATGTGTGTGTTTTAAACGCATAGTGTGTGTAATATTTTTTTTTATATTTTTCTAATGTATATTATATAAAATATTAGCTTTCTAAATTTTTCTCATTATCAACTTTAACTGTGCCAAATTTCATATTCTTCAGTCCACGCAATTTTCGTAAAAAAATAGTTCCGTGGGTACAAGGTTTACTCTTCACGTATAAATAAAGCAGTAGCGAATTGAGGATTGCCCTCTGGTCGAAATTCGACCACAGGCTAAACAACAAAATCTTACCAAAATTGGATGGGCAGACTTAAAACTTAAACATAATACACTAGTGGAAAAAATTAAACGATAAAAAAAAATTTTTAGGGGTTTTTTTAATTGCTGTATTTTCCTTAAAAATGGTCGTATCAGAATTATAAAAAAAAGCATTCTAGAGATATAAGAGAAAAAGATCCTTTTCCATTCAAAGTTCGATGTCTCAGCGAGAAGTGGTCGCATGGAACTTTAAAAAAAAGCATTTTAAAGCTGAATAAACAAGTTATTCGATCCATATGGTGGTTAAGTTCGAAAAATCTTTCCCAAGTTTGTGGACCAAAAAAAAGAACCGAAAAAATTTCGAAAAAATTTTTTTTTGGTATTTATTAGGATTCCGCAGTACGCGGTGCTTGAAAGATTTTTTCATAGTAAGATCTCAAAACTAGAAACTTCAAGCTTTAGAATACTATTTTTATAATTCTGATACGACCATTTTTAAGGGAAATACAGTCATTTAAAAAACCCCTAAAAATTTAGAATTTTTTTTTGATCCTTTAATTTTTTCCACTAGTTTATTTTCATCCTAAATTTTATTCTATTGTACGAAAAAAACTGTTGCATGAAACATAGGTCGTCTGCGACGAAGCCCTGGCCGTTATTCTTGATAAGCAGAGTATGAATAAAAATTATCAGCATCGTCCGGCGCGTATAAACACCGGAGTTCGATATAGCCCGATAACATTCCTCAAATTCTCAATGGACACTGATAACCCCCGTTAACATTGAGTCAACTAAAAATCTTGACAAAAAAAGTGATGGGCCTACGGGTATAACGTTAAAAAGATAAAAAATAAAACAAACAAAAGAACGTATTTCATGGAATTTACTAATACAATAAAACAAAACGCGTCAAACATATAAAACTATTTCTACATATTAAACTTTATGTTGAAAACAGTTTGCTTTAAGGATGCTGATTGTCGTCGGTGGTGCTATTCGTCGTCGCTGCTTTCATAAATGGCTGCTACGATTTCTAGAGCCGTTTTGAGCAAGTGTTCCAGAGTTGCGCGTTTGCCCGTTTGAAAGTATACAATGTCCTCTGCAAAAAATTAGTATTGCTCGGCAATGTTCTCGTTGAAAAGCTCTTTCGATTCCCTCAAAAGAATAGCAGTATTAAGATTATTACCATTGTTCAACCACGAAGTAACATGTTGTGGGCAATAATGTTGAAAATGGCCGTGTTTGCACTCGTCATCGACCGGAGGCTTTGCGAACGCGTCGAAAGCATCCTCGTCGTCGTACAGCAGGTGACACGGGCAACAGGCGTGACGACCTTCCGAACACAAGTTGACATGAACATGCATTTCGATAAACTTGTGTACCTCCGGTATGCTCCTGAAGCCCTCCATCGCCGGAGGGAAGATCCCACCAGACACAGGAACCAACGACTCGGTATCAATGAGAACCCGTTTTTCTTTCATTCTAGCGGCATCAAAATTGTATATTATTGGTAATCTTTTCCCATTGAAAAATGTGGCTTCGAAGGTGTGAGTAGACAGTCCCCATAGTGTTGCTCGAACAATGTCCCATTCATTCTGGCCATCGGGCCAGATGGATCTGACCAACCTTCGATAGTCTTCATTAGAAATTTGCTAAAGTACAGAATTATGTCCAAAGGTAGATACATTGGCTGTGTGGCTCCGAAACTAAAGGCTCGTGCACCTGCTCCATTTTTTGTTTCGTTAAATGCACTTGTCGATCGATGGACTGTGCAAAGCAAAATGTGTGTACTCGGTTCGACCAAAATATATGAACTGTGGATCAATCGAAAGAAAATGTCGGCAGGGGGCGACCGGATTTGTGCGCGTCTGTAGACTTGTTACGTTCTATTCAATAATACATGATAGCGTCTATCGCAGTCCGTACAGGACATACACACGGGACACGCTGGTTTTCCCATTGATTAATATTCGCACTATCTTGACAGTTATGCAACATATTTTTATCAGTTACTTCAACACGCGCGCATTCTTATCTGTATTGACATCGGTAGCAAAGACGTCGTAATTGTTTTCCCATTCGTTACATTAGGAAACAAACTAAATTGTTATCAACCGGACCGAAATACTTTTTAAATTCTAAAAATAGAACTTGTCGTAGTTTTCACCCTGCGTACACTGACGTCTGTTATTTCCTATCGATTGGGTTACGGGAATAAATTTAAGTCAACGTGTATGCTGGATAAATTTATTGAGAATAAGTATAACATGCGGTTGACGTTTTACTGAATCGTGGGTTTACACACCGGTGGCCTGCAGCATCAAGCAAGTCGTTATTCGTGTCGAGTGGCTCGGAAATTAATTGTCTTACTCAGAAAATTCAAGTAGCCTCTGGTGGTGTGCTCGTGTTATCTTCTGGTGGCATGAGCGCGGTATTTAGAAAATACGTGAGCCAATGGACAACATGTTGCCAGAAATAATGATGGAAATGTTGAAACTCGCACTTATTCGTCAAAGGCTTCACAAACGCTGGAACTCTGTAGGGCTCAACGATTTCCGCATAACAGGGACAGGAGGCGTATCGACGCTGCGTGCACATGTCCAAATGAACGTGCATTCTGACAAAATTTGTCAAGCTCCATACGCTTGTAAACTGGTCCATATTTATTGGGCGGACTCCGCCGAATACAGGTAGCAAAGAGTCAATGTTTACAAGAACTCGCTCTTCCTTTTTTCTCCAAGGATCACAGTTGTATTCTATGGCCGGGGGTACGCCGCTTATAAACGTAGTTGTAGTCCGATATGTCGAGAGCCGCCACAATTCTGCTTGAATAGCCCCGTCGACATTTATACGGGGCCACAGCGTTGCGCTGTCAATACCGGTAACGGCCGTGGAAAGGGCTTAGGCTGTGCCGGAGCCGACGTCTTTCTCCGTTTGCAGGACTCCATGGTGATGGCGCGCGAGCAAGTGTATTTCGTGTTTTTGTTTGGGTTTGTTTGAACGAATGCACGAAAAGTAGCGCATACTGAACGACGTTCGGTTCCGTAATGCGAGGTGATAACCAATCGCTATCAGTTTCTATTTTGATATGCACACCCGAACCGTTGATTTATTTGATGCAAAAAAATTAATATTTGCGCGCGTTCTGAGAAATGATTCCGCGTGACTCGCTATATCTCAATTGTTGATTTGAATACACGCGTTAACAGCATGCACACAATTTGGGAACAGCGGACCGAGCCAATAGTCAATTGTAGAAACGCAGCAGTGGGCAGCCAAACTTGGCTTTTCGACTGTCAAGAGCGCCGTACACAAGTTTTTATTCTCAAAAGTATAGATGCGTTCGTAAATCTGTATGGTGAGCACAAATAGCAGACCCTCACTGCGAAACAGCAATAACACAACTATTCTTTGTCAATCGTCGGAAGGGCCTTGAGGTCTCACTCAATGGTTATCGCGGCCGTTAACATGTGCATGTATTGCGTACGAATTATAATAGCACACAACATTGTTATCGCAAGCCAATAGATGCCGCTTTGCACTGTTGCCATAATAATGTGAGTCACGACGCGACTTGTTTTATAAAAGGTCACGTGCCCCAAGCATCTACTAGAATGGCGTACTCTCGCCTCGCGCTAGGTAAATCTTTGGCCTGCACTCGCTTGTTACACCGTAATATAGACCGATCAAAGTCGTATCAATGAGATGCGGCTGGTGCGGTTTGCTCTGTCCGCGTTAAGGACTGCGCGCTGTTGCAACTGCACTTGCTGCAAAGCAAATTTACATCTACGAACAATATCGGGTCGCGAGTAGACTCTCGTTACGAGAACTAGTTGTCGGATTGTATAATCACTGAGCCGATTGAGCGTAACTGTTGAAGCTATCGTTATAGATTGCATGATACAGCCTTCTTCCCTGAATACGAAAATGCCACTCGTTCGTTGCCCCGATACTTGAATCTCAAGATATGACCCGTACGTTATTGTTGTATTGACTGTATATGCTAGATACATCTAGTTTTAAACTTACGTTATAAGTGTGTGCTATAAAAGATATTTTGTGAAACAAAAATAGGCGCTATTTACAACATAAATACGAGCTAATTTTAATAAAAATATACCATTATAAAAAATCTAAATATTACTGGGGTATGTGGCTAATAAGCAAAAAATGTAGATATTTATTTTCAGTAACCAGCCACCTCTGTTCCTGTATCTTTTTATTTATGTTGCTGACTGAACTTATTTTCTATAATAATTATTACACTAATATAAAGAGAATTCTCGATAAAAAGTTAAATCAAAAACCTTAAGAAAATTTTCATACAACTACAAATTACTTTGGTTTCTTACCTAATTCATAGGAAACACATTTTTTAAAACCAACCATTTTATTTTATAGAGGCAAAAAATACAAGGAAAATTATACTATAAAAAATGAAAACTATAGTAGCAAATACACTGTGCATCAAGTTTTCACAAACGCTGAGGAGCGAATGCTGAAAATATACGTTTTAAAAATGTCTAAATTTAATTATAGTCTTACGTCTTTACAAGTTCGAGAAATGGGATATCAATATGAAAAAGCTTTAGGAAAGTGTCCTGAAAATGGATTAATAAACAAGATGGCGGGTATTGACTAGATGAAAAACTATATGAAAAGACACTCCTATTATCTATTGGACAGGTATTATCTTTGCGAAAACATAAAAATACCAGCCTTTCTATCTCAACAAGCTTTAATAAACATAATGTTATGAGATTTTTTAACAATTATGAATCGCTAAAACAGGCCAGAATCAAGTTGGACGAAGTGTTTCTGCAGAAAGAGGTCAGTTGATAACTATGTGTGCCATTGTAAATTCGTGAGAATACTATTTCTAAGGGCTTTACTCCGTGTTGGTTCGAGCTCCTTTGAATAATAGACTAACTGCCCTTCTGCCAGGCATATCGTAAAAGGCGACTAATTAGCTAAAGAGCCACTATCATCGTGGCTACAAGGCGGTAGAGTTCAGCATTGTCTCACCCGGGTCTAGTACCACCGACTTACCTATTCCTGGCGCAATAGAAAACAGTCGAACCTTTACCACCTGCATGTTTCTCGACTCGAGATACAAACTGTATTTTGAAAACGATACTACGGCGGTGTCCACTAAAAGACATGTTATTGGGTAGGCAACAGTTCTCTATATTGAGGAAAATAGAGATCTCCAAGCTGAAGAAACTTCAGACAACTTAGGAAGTGAAAGATCAATCTGGGGTCACTATTATAAGAAGATGCACAACATCAGGCCAAGCGTATCTGCATATTATTCGAGAGCAGTGGTAGAAGTCCAGCGTTATATTGATGACAAAATTCTTCCAAAAACAGAGTCGTCATTGGATTGGTGGGACCAGGCAAAATCGCTATCTAGAAAATCATGGACTTACAGAATGAAGCCGGCGATATATATACGTATATACATAGATACTGAACGATAATTTAATCATCATTTTTTTTCACGATTTGGATAGCTCTTTTACTTACTAAGTTGTCTTGAATTTGTAACCTATCAACTACTCAAAAATTCACTATTTATGAACCATCCTGATTCAGATTCCACACAGAACTATAACAGCCGTAGTTTTCATTGTACTGTCGAAACTGGAAACTAAGAATAAAATAGATCATGAAACACCACTCAATAATATCCGGTTCTCAAACAATATGACAAACTTTTCGTTAGTTTTTCGTCTATGTCACGTCTAGACAGTCGCAATATGATTGCTATGACGCACGAGGGATTCATCACCGACATCGGAAATTTGAAATTTGCTTATCTTTTACACCATTTTATTTTCAGCATATTTATAACTTGGACAATTAAATCTTTATTATGCATCAAATTTTTGAATTACCTCTAAGGCGAGTTTTCTTATCGACAGGATTTTTCAGATTCTTGACTGCTGCCGATTGTTTCTTGGCTACAGGTTCAAACAGCATTCCCAAGTTATGTCCATGGTAAGAAGTAGATGGTGTGCTATCTCTACAGTCTTGAGAACATGGAATTTGGTGGTCACCAGCCACTTTAATCGATTTTTTTCCCACAAATTCTGCGGACCGAAGTTCCGAATTTGAGATGCTACTGACTGGAAAAATTGGTAATTGGAAGTGTTCTATATGCTAAGAAGGCTGGCTAACTGTACTGGGTGGCCTCAGTTCCATCCTTGGCGCAGTCGAAATCCAGTGAAGATGAGTTTTTTGGCTGTCATGGAACTTCTTTGGTTGTTCAGCAGATCCATCTTGCGGATGTGATTCTAGAAGTGAATGTTCATGACGAACTAGTTGAGTTGATTTTTCGTTCATCGGTTCAGGCTGAAGAGCCTGTTCTAGGATTTTTAGTAGATAGTCTTTCTTCTGTGACAGGCTCAGACAGATCATTTTGACAGCTTTCGATATCTTCATCAGATTCATCCAGGTCTATCACTGACATGCTGAGGGGTTGTTGATCATCTTGTTCAATAGGCGAAGGTTGTTGTTCAGCCGAAAGCATTGATGAAGGATTTTGCTCATTTATAAGATTTGGTGAAGGTTGTCGATCAATCATAGAATGTGGTGACGGTTTTTGGTCTGTTATAGGCTGTGGTGGAAGTTGTTGTTTGATTGGTGGCTGAGGTGAAAGTTGTTGCTTAGCTGAAAGTTTTGATGTAGGACGTTGCTCAGCTGTAAGCTTTGTTGAAGTAGACTGGATTAACATTTTAACTGATTGGTTTTCCTCGATAACTTCAGGTTGATTACTTTGCTCGGTGTTTATCTTGCCATTCAAAGCAGAGCTAGTCTCCGCCTGATCAATCTGAGTGAACTCATTTTCCGTGATGATTATTGACTGTTCTTGCTCTGAGCATCCAGACGCGATCGTGTGATCCGTAACTGCAGCAGAGTTAGCATTTTCATTTAATTTCAAGCGCTTGTTATTCAGATTTTCGTCGGGTTTCTGAGATAGCGATCGTTTTATCAAAATTCTTGGTAGCGGTTTTCGAGAATTTTTATAGGGTTTTACTGATAGCTGAGGTTTGACTGAGATGGGACTTGACAAAAATGATTGACTGGCATAACTTCTTATCGACTGGCGTAGCTTCTTATTGAACTTAGGTTCTGGTTGAGTATCTGAAATAAAAATCTTCATTATTTCTTAAGAAATTTCTTTTTAAGAAAAATCCGGATATAAATGTATTTACAGTTATTGCATAATTAAAATCATCCTTGGTTTAAAGACTGATAGATATTTATCGGTCAAGATTATGAGAAAAATTGATTCGAATTTTTTCGTAGAAAATTAAATTTTCTAAAAGAATATTTGCTTAAAAGTTCAAGAAAAAAAAATTCTCAGTTTTACGAGGAGACTTGTAGCAGTTATAGTAGTTGATATTTTATCGATGTCCTACACGGAGAGAATTTTGTGGTAGCGTCAATGATCTTTGTATTGTAGTTCTTACAATTTACATGATAGTAGTTTTTAGCATAACGCGATTGTTAGAATTACTATATTGATGGTTATATTTACTATCGAATGTAGTTAAATATAGCATTCATTTATTAAGAGCCATTATAAAGTAATTATAAATATTAAACTCTGAAAATTAAATTTAGAATACCTTTTCACTTGAAATAATTTATTTATTAGAAATCTCACGTACAGGAATCAGTAAATTAATTAAAAAAAAAAATCAAAACAGTCCAAAAAGCAGGATGTATAAAACCCAATTATATGAGAACTAAAAAATCTGTTTATTTATTTGTAATTTTTTTTTTAAGTGTAAGTATTAATTTACTGGCCACAATACATGAGATTTACTGAAAAGTTATATAATTATTTAACGTGAAAATGTATCCTGAAATTCAATTTTCAGTACTCAATTGAAAGAATTTAATATTTATAATTATTGGATAATGGCTCTTAATATATGAATGCTAGATTTAACTAAATTTGGTGGTAAATGTAACCATCGAGATAGTAATTCTTACGATCGCATCATGGTAAAAATTACCATCATATAAATTGTAAAAACTACAATACAAAGATCGTTAACGCTACCACAAAATTATCTCCGTGTACCTTTTATTTTTGATTCTTCTTCACTGGGCTCATAATTATTTCTTGACGCAATCCAGTATTCAGCATCCTTGTAATCATCTGGTAACAAAATTTAATCAATAACTTACTGATTTGAGGATCATTTTGTAGGTTTACTATAGAACGCACACAATAAATCATTCATCAACAATATCTGACTCATTTCAATATCATATCAATAGGTGTATCAATAATACCTGACTTATATCAATAGGTATATCAATAATACCTGACTCATATTCATTGCGGGCCATGTAGAACCTCCACTCGTCATTAGGTTTCTCTTTTCTTTTAACACGATCTCTCGTATCAAAAGGATCTTCTTTATCCGGGTTAGTAACGACAACTTTCCCATTTGACGATCTTCGTAATATTAACCAGGAATTGGGCACGCATACATAGTCATCAATACCCTCAAAAGGTAATTCTATGAACTTAACTTTACTGAAAAAAGTAAAAAGTACCACAGATCCGGGCGCTGGGAAAATCAGAATTTATCTTGGAAGCGATATCTTTTGAGAATAAATTCTTCCGCCGAAAATTGGTACGCAATAATAGACGTTATGATAGTACTGGACTTCACTCTTAATTTATTCTGGACTCAAGAGTTCCCAGTTTTATATTCAGATTAACCCAATAGACCACCGGATCTCATATTAGTGTATAATTTCAATGGTTCTTTCAGCAGACTTAATAAAACTGACAAAATACAATCAAGTTTCTTGAGTGACGTCACAGGATACGACTCATTATATATGATTTTAACTAGGCGTCATCTACGAATATACGACTGATCAGTTTATTTTTAATCAGCTAGAAACTAGTATACTAACCTCGTCCAGTTGTTCAACTCGACAAACTCATTATCACACCGATCTATTTTTCGTAACAGTCGTCATGCTGTAAGTTCAAAATCACCAAAAAATATGGCGAAATGGTTACCGTAGACCCGTGATATCAGTTGTAACTTATCATACGCGGCGTCGGAAAGAATTCGGCTTACGCCAGGATTCGAACCCACACCTAGCCCCAACCCCGAGAGACGAGTTGGGTTTTTAAAGTGCTCGGTAGTTGTCTAGTACACGAATATTACATACTGATGAGGACAATGAGTACCATTTAATATCATGATGCTGTTTAGCTCCATCTCGCGGAATAGAGGTGAACGATTACGCACGCTGTATCACACAGTAAGAACAAAGTATACAGACTGTAGTCGCAACCTCTTTCTTGACTAAAGTAGTAGCTCACAAAGTAGTTCCGAAAACGTCCGCTTCTTTTAATAACACGTTGATGACATCTCATGGATGCCCAAATAGCTCGAAAAACGTTCACGGTTTTCATCTATGTATATTTTGTTGGACTGACGTAACCTTCTTTTATTTTACTGTTAATTTATCGATTTCATACTCGATAAGTCTGTAATTGTAATAAATCAAATAAAACACATGGTACCGGCCAGTGTAGCCGATTCGTCTAAGTGCCTAGTTGGCGTTGAGACCGAGTAACAGGATTTTTTCCATCAGTACTCTAGGTACAGGTGGACCGGGAGGCCGCCTGAGAGCGTGCCGTCTTTATCGGATCGACAGTTTTAGGTGCTCATCCGATGCCCGAAAGTCACTAGTCTCCCAACTACTACTAAGATTTCTTTTTCGATTATAACGCCAAAAAATTTCAATCAGTGTTTTATTAAACCCAAGGATCGAATTCAAAACTTTAGCGGTTAAGTGGCTACTCTATTCGGCTCAGACCTCATGGAGTTAAGGTCTCAGAGGTGACTAAACACTTTCGTGCACCGGATGAGCACCTAAAACTGTCCACCCCGGTCTACCAAGAGACAAGA
>DWBA01000564.1:0-12893 GCA_018236825.1 Apodemia zela | reverse complement strand
GCGGTGGTACCAGACCCGGGCGAGACAATGCAGAACTCTACCACCTAGTAGCCACGATGGTAGTGACTCGCATAGCCGGGGTAGCTATTTTTGTGTACTTAAATACTTTTTGTCACAAAAAACCTAGTATTGCTATATTACGCTCGCAGCGTGGAAATATTTATTACATAACAAAGCCTAGGTTATCTGGTCTAGATACGGTGCAGACTATATTAGGCATTCGGCCAAACGTCCTACACTATTATAGAGCTAATAGCTGTACAGTCAGCAGGTTAAATGTCTGCCTTGATAACTTCTTTCTTTACAATATAAGGTCATTCCAAAATAGGTGATCAAATTTTTACACAGTGTTTGGTATGCTTAACCAAAGATATTAAGCCAAAAAACAGTTTGATTCAAATGACATTTTTTTTTAATTTTTAAAACAATTTATCGTGTTTTTTTGTTCCATTAGGCATAAAACCATCCACTTGTTTATGTCTGAGCATGAATGACATTTAAATCGTACGTCCTCCGTAAACCATTGTTCCACCGACTGTAACAGACTTCACATCGATCTCATTAAGTAAATAATAACCGCACGTACCCACAAACATTGCCAAGTTACGTATCTACTAAATCAAGAGTAATTTGAAATAATTTTCTGCAGTCGTTATTATGGTGATAATTTAACGTGATATCCAACCAAGTTGAACTTAATGCGTGAAACACTAAATAAATCGCGAGAGTGCTACTGTGACAGAAAGTGTAAGGACTCATTAGTGAATATGCCCATTTGTTTTGTGAACAAAATAGCAGATACATCCAATAATTTTCGATGTAGATCTATCCAATACTCAGTACTGTAAGTTGTAAATTAATTGCTATCTAATTAACAAATTATTGTAGATAGAGGGTAGGTTTGAATTTTTAGCCGCGCTTAATTTTAGTATTGGGGTATGATCTAACATTAGATAACGCGTTGTCGGTAATAAAATTAAAACCATATTGAATTTCGTGAACTGTAATTAAATGAAGTCACATTTAGATAAATGCATTTTTGCTTGCTGATTGTTTAAAGATAATAGTGATGATATTATTAGAATTTTAACTTTAAATTAGACTAAAACTAGGTAAAATGTGATGGAAAATAAGAATCAATAATAGTGAATAATGTGTTATAACTACATCAGCTGTTACCCTACAGTACATTCACCTCACGTAAGTAATTTCATTTTTGTTGTTTGTAAATAGCGTTGTAAATAGCATACGCATCACACGTCAATTATAGTTTTAACGTAAACAGTGGATGATTTTATGCCTAATGGAATAAGAACCATAATGTAACATTCTAAAAAATAAAAAAAATAGTCCTTCGAATCAAGTTGTTTTTTGGCTAAACATATTTGGTTAGGCATACTTAACACTGTGTAAAAATTTGATCACCTATTTTGGAATGACCTTATATAAATACTTTTATATATTTAATAAATATCCAAACTCAGAAATACAAACATCTATGCTCATCACACAAATGTTTGTCCCTGCCGGGAATCGAACCCGGGCCCAATCGATTCGTAGTTAGGTTCGCTAACCAGTCGACCGGCGGTGCGGTTCTTTATTTATACTATTTAGGTATATTAAACCTTATTCAAGCAAATAATTAGCTTATTTTGAGTTTTGATCAATTCGTGAGATTTGTCCACGATATTATAATCATTATTATATCTCTCACCGCATCTGTCTCTTCTTATTCTTGTATGCCCAGTTCTTATATCAGTAAAACGATTCGTTTCATTTACTAGTAGTAACATTTTCTACGAGGCATAAGCTAAAACTGTTCCTATAAATGTCAAATTACCAAATATCCAAACAACTTGTGGAACGCCTTAATTAGTTGCTAATGGTTACTGCTACGAATGACGTATCGTTGATTATAGGAACCCGGTAATCCGAGTTACGCTCTAATCCGTACTGGGTTATAATTTTTATCTGGTCAAAAAATCAGACGGAACCTAGTACATTATTGTCTTTTTTAGATACTCCATGTAATATCAGAAATACTGCAAACCGGTAACAACGAAACCAAAATACTTGTATTTAAGCTGCTATGTAAATTATCACAAATACATATTTGCCTCCAAAATGATACTTTACTATTGAATTGCATGAAGTCATTATTCGAAGATGGCGCAGTTTCAGAACATTTATTTAGCATTGCATTATCAGACCCTAATTTAAATAGACAGTTATTAGAAATAATAACAAAGTTTGAGGACATAAAGAATAGTTATAAAGTTTACTGCAACAGAATTGATGAAAGGGAAATTGATGTGGATATGACCTTACATTTTAAATATACCCACAAATGTATCGAAGATGCAAAATGTGAATTGAACAAATCTCGAAGCAATGTTGAATTGCTAGACATGGAAAATATGTTTGCCGAAATGGAGGAACCTGTTAGTAAAAAAGCTAAAATATCTGGAATTGAAATTGGAACCCTTGTTAGCAGACTTGAAAAAGATGTTTCTGATTTATCACAAGTAGATATAACTGACAGTTATAAAGATAGATTAACCAGTGTTTGTCAAAAATTAAACAACTTGATATCTTAATATTGTTTATTCACTTGTTATATTTGTTAAGGAAGTGTATAGAGTACCGCTAGTGCGTCGATATAAATGTATTTTTAAGGATCGATCACACTGATACGGGCCGTAGCGCGCCGGATCGCAACACAGCGCATTTCCGTATGTCTTTCCATACGTTATTCTGCGTTGTTGATCATTATAATATTATTAATTGTTCTTCATCCATATTTATGTTATATAACAAATTAATATCCAAAACCAGTGCCCGCAATTCCGCTTGCCATCGCACATTGTAACGCGGCGGTTCCGGGCGCATCACATTTACTGAAATCCGGCGACCAAAAACTCGTTCAGCGTACTAACGTAGTGGGAAGTTAAAAAGTTTATTACTCATATAGCGTTGCAACTTGCAACTCATGTGTATAAAACGACGTTTTTGACTTAGGGTAACTTGGGACTTTAGTATCTTCACGCCCGTATCCCCGAAGAGGAAAGCAGAAGTACAAACAGTGCACCCACGATTAGCCGAAGATACTAGGTTCCATAATGTGATAGGTGGGCTAGCCCATCGCCAACCGGGCACTTTCCGAATCCCGGGCGATGTTGATTTTATCGGAAAACTGAAAAAACACTTTAATTGCCTGACCCAGGACCTCGTGTGGGACAAACTCCGACACCGGACCACTAGACCACAGAGGCGATTGCGACTTTAGTCGTGTTTTTTTGGCCAGACATTTCATAAACTAGGCAATAAAATGTTGTGCCGATGGGACTTGTCAGGATATTACAGTCACCTGATGTTCCTGCAGATTGTGTATAAATGTCTATTCTTGACATAATTGGAATAATACGCAGTGTCCTACTACTGTATCTGTCACGTAATAAAACTTCAATCGAATCGGACCGTTTAGGGTTTCCGCGCACATAAACACGATACAACCTCGCGTCGTGCTACGGCGCGGCACGATGTGTAAGTGCCTTAAACGCTTCGATCCGATTAAAGTTTTGTTACGTGAATAGGGTGCCTGTACATCCACTCTTTTAAGACAGCCAGGCATCAGTTATATTTTTACGGTTCCAGGGTAAGGTTGCCGGTAAACTTTCATTTGTGGCATTTCATGCCCACATCATCGTCTATAAACACCATCTTTGGTGTTTATAGACGATGGTTATCATTTCAAGAGGAGTATCTGTTTGTTTGATATAAGATGTTTTTTTTTATATCATAAGATAGCAAACAAGCACATGGGTCTCCTGATGGAAAGAGACAACCATCGCCTATAGACACCAAAGATGTTAATGGTGCGTTGCTATCTTGTGGCGAGGTCATAATGCCACATGCATAAGGTTACCGGCTACCTCACCCTCCAATCCGGAACACGACAGTGACAAGCACTGACGCTATTGCGGCAGGTAATAGGTAAGGCGGTGGTACCAGACCCGGGCGAGACAATGCTGAATTCTACCACCTAGTAAATGAACGTTAAATGTTCATAGGATAAAACAATAAAAAGGCCTTCTTAGTCCGTTTTATTATGATGGGCAACTACGGAACCCTACATTGCGCGTGGCCCGACACGCACTTTTCCAATTTTTTTCTCTCTTTTTGTTATATTAAATTTTAATTATTTCTTTTCAGAGTGAATATCGATTTGCTGGTGGAAGTTATCTCCGAACATCGAGTCGTGGCAGCCGGAGTGGAGGGCTGTGTTCTGCAGCACTAGTAGGGGGAGCGCTGTTGGCGGCAGTCGCGGTGTTAGCAGTCGCTGCTCTTGCCTTCTACATGGGTGC
The DNA here is from genome assembly GCA_018236825.1 of Apodemia zela. Lineage (NCBI taxonomy): Eukaryota > Metazoa > Arthropoda > Insecta > Lepidoptera > Riodinidae > Apodemia > Apodemia zela. Next base: position 8,529 of record DWBA01000564.1, on the reverse strand, counting down.
TCTTAGGCCAGATAATGGACAACGTAAGTACTTCTAAAAATATAATTACTTGCAGTTAAGAATGAGAACGTCAGTAGATGCCCTTTTTCCTTCTTTCATTGATTTGTCAGCTAGTGAAATGCGCTGCGCGAAAGTCGAATGCGCTAAATGGGACTCCCATTTAGCGCATTCGACTTTTAACTATTACCATATGTTATTTTGTGATAACCGGGGCCCTGTTGGCCCCGGTTATCACAAAATAACTTTTCGAGTTTTTTCCCAGTCTCCCAGGGTATTAATACACTATTACCTGACTAGGCTGCTACTAAGATTTTTCTAGATAGAATAACTGTAATCTTGGAAAAAACTCAATATCACTTTTTCAAACAACCGAGAACCGAACCCGAGAAGCATTAACCACCAAGGATTTCCTTCTTCTTTTTTATTATTCATAATATGTATTACTTCGTTACCAAACCCATTTGAAACATTTCAGAACTAGTATTAGAGACTAATATTTTTTAAATTATTTAAAGTGTTTTTCTTTATATCTGTGTATTTATATTATTGTATTAGTAAAAAAAAATAGATACAGTGTAAGTCCAGAAAAATGCTCAAATTCAACATGTCGAGAGTAGAGCACTCCGCAGCGGCGTGCAAGTCAGTGATAGACGATAGTTAAATTGTGAGTGTAAATATGGTTTTACTTTTAACCTACCACAAGACAGCAAATACGCAGATGGCTATTCTGATGAAAAGAGAATATTTTCGCCTATAGACAAAAAAACATTACTGGCTACCTTATCATCTAAACCTGAACACGACAGTGACAAGCACTTATGATATCCATCATCATGTCCACTCTTTCCCATTATATGAGGTCGACTCTTATCATATTGCGTCAAACACTTATGATATTGCGGCAGAAAAAAGTTAGGCAATGGTACAATACAATACAAGAACTCTTTATTGTGCACCAAAATATATGACAACATAACAGTAAAATACAATTTTCATACATATTAGATATATATAATACACAAAAGCGGTCTTATCACTAAAATAGCGATCTCTTTCAGACAACCCTTGGTTAAAGGATAACAATATACACGTAAAGGTGGTGCTAACCACGGCTAAATGAATAGTTTTTATGCTGTTACATAATCAAAAAAAAATAACAAAAAATTTGATATAAAAAACTAAAACAAAATACAATATACCAATAGTAATTTGTATACTACTATTAAAACTTAAACGAAACTTAATCGAAACTTACTACTATGGTACTACCAAATAATCGTAGTAAAACGTTTGATTTAGTTCGTCTTTTGAGAATGCATGGTAGGAAGGCATATGCCAATTCTTAAAATACTTAGCATATATTAATATACATATTTGTGTTACATTTCAGCTATAATGGCATTTGAGGGTACATTTCGAGTCACAAGAGGAGATGTATACGGCGGCGCGCCAGGCAGTCCCGCATGGCGAGAACGCGCCAGGCGTTACGGGGCTTCGCTTAAGCAGGTGTACGCAGCTCCATCACTTATCAAACAAGCATTTGCTGGTGCATTAGTTACAGGCTTCGGAGATAGAAGATTAGATGTAAATTTTAGAATATATCTCGATAGAAGAAAAATTCCCAGGTATGTATACTTTTTAAATATAACGATATGCCTACTAAATATTTTGACATTTAACTAAGTAACTTTATTTTTTGCAGCTCTGTGACAAACATTGAAGAAACACTAAAGAATATATTAGTAGAAGATTTATCATCCAAACAGCCAGCATTTGGACAAATCAAAATAGATACATCTAGTATAATCATCAAAAGAGATTTGGAGCATACATATCACTCTGAACAATATATTAAAGAAGCATTAAATGAAACTTTAGCTCAAAATACTCAAAAACCTTTTATGGCACAAAATGGTAAAGAAAGCACAATGCCAAGTCGAACAGGTGTCGTTAAAAAAACAACGATAAAACCAAATCAATCAATTAAAAATGAAGAACAAAATGAGCCTGAAATTGATACAGAAAATATACCCGTTGTGCAAGGTTCCTTTCAAATTACTAAAACAGAAGCTGATATCACGGAGTCAAAGCATAATGCTAATCCCATTCGACATGATGAAAAAATCAACCATAAACAACCAATTCTAACGAAAACCACTTCAACTACTAAGGCTCCTACAACGAAGTTAACTACAGTTAGAACTACAACAACTAAAAAACACCCTATCACTACGTTGAAAAGTCGCCCTTTTACAATTAAATCTTCGTTAAGTATGAAACCAAAGAATGATGTTAATAGTAGTAAAGAAGTTGAAATTAGTACAGCGAAACCTACAACTACTACAGAAAAACCTACAACTACACAAACATCCACTACAAGTATAATGACAACAACGCAAAACGTTTCACAAATTCTATTCGATCTACTAACAAATCATGAAAAAGATTTGCCTAAAATTGACACTCTATTTACCGTGCCTCATGTCATCGATAATGAACCATGGCGGCCTATAACTAGACCTTACTATGAAACTACAAGTAGAGAACCATTACCGATTAAAGATATAAAACCAGCAAAAGATATATTACCTATGAAAGCTACAATACCAATAAAAGATGCGTTGCCTGTAAACGATGTAATGGTTGAAAAATTTGATATTATTGAACAAGGTGCAAAAGACAGAATCGGTGTAGCTGAAGTAATAGAAGATATTTCACTCTTAGAGAGTATGCTCAGCACGGATAAACAAAAAGACAAAACCACTCTCAAACCACAGGAATTATATAATCTAGAATCAAGGCTAGGTGTAGATTTATATTCTCCTAGTCCAATCTATACTAGTTTTACTCTTCCAACTTTTGCACAAGCTTTAAAAGATATGGAAACATTGGGCTCGAATTATCCCAAACCACATCCTTTACCTGTAGACAAAATAAGCAGTGTGGTTGAGGTATCACCTGACGATAATACGAAAATCGATGACAACGATGGACGTCCTATTGAGCGACCCCCGAAAGAAAAAACAACATCGACAATTATCAATGTTTTAAATTTTGAACAGCAAGAAAATGATACTGAAAAAATTTCAATTGAAGGGACATCTATTATTAAAAAACATAACATTACCACGCAAAATATTATAAATACAACAGCTAAAATTGAAGTTGTAAACAAAACAACTATCATGACTTCTACTAGTATACTACCTACAAGCTATGATACTTCTTCTTCGAAAATGGCAGTTGCTACAACAAATGGAATTATTAAAAAAGTTGAACCTATTAAAGAAAGCTCCACAAAAAGACCTAATGATAAAGTATCAGTAATACCGACAACGGATTCACCTCACCACTCTTGGGAATTAGTAAATACTTCCACTAACAATAATGACACAGCTACCAAAACTATGCCACAAAAATATTACAACGATACACTGAGAGCAATTATTACAAAAAATGAAGCAGTTACACCGAGCACAACTCCTAAATTTCCAACAAAAATATCTATATTAAAAAATCTTACTGATATCATAAAGCGTTATTCAAAAAACGATGAAAACACAACAGACGTCTTAAATGAAACATCTAAAAACGAACTTGAGAAGTTCGAAAAAAAGTCTAGTTCAGAAGTCGCAGGTTCAGTTGAGGTTATTACAGAAGATGAGGTTGAAACAAATACGCCTCGTGTTATTACTTTAATGCCAGCAAAGTCAAATCTCGGAGTAAACAGACCTTTAAGACCTAAACCAAAAATTGAACCTCTTACAATTAAAGATACTATGCGTGGGTTTTACGACATACATTACGGAGATGACATTATAGCTGAGGAAAAAACTAAAAATGACGCTAGTATTGATAATTTAGATCAAATAACATCGGATTTATTTTTTAACGATAAACAAAATGGTACAAGAAACCTTAACGAAGCAGTATCAAGTGGGAATCGGTTACCTAAATCTAATGAACATTTAAATGAGCTTAATAGTAATAGTAATCTTGTGGAACTGATATCTGATATAAACAATACAAGCATTCCACAAGGAACGTACAGAGTATCTTATCACGTTACGGGAAGTGTCAGCAGCAAACAAGCTAATAAAACTCAAGATCTACCTGCTTACGAGCTATCTCTGGAACCAGAAATCGTTTTAGAAATCCCTGTAAACCAATCAAGCTCATTGACTATAGATAAATTGAAGCAGTTAGCCAGTCTTGCCACTATATCAGACAATGGTAACAACAGCTTATTTCGTTCACCGGGAAGCGTTATATCAACAAAAGCTATTCCGTCAAGCTATACACTAAACCAAGCTGGATTTAAGATTTTGACTAAAACTTTTAATAAGTTATCGTCTTCAAAAGAGGATGACAACAATTTCAATAAAGTTGATAAAATTTATAATAAACCATTTTTATCAAAACCTCAAAAGGAAAAAGACGTCGTAAAAGACATAGTCAAAAAAGGTAATGGAAAAATATTCTTATTCCAATCTGGGCAAAATTTAGTGAAAAATAGTACGCAATATTTTTTAATAGTTTTATAGCTAGCACATTGTTTATTACTATAGTACTATCTTCTCACCCGTAACCGGAAGAGGTAGGCAGAGGTACAACCAGTGCACCTACGATTAACCGAAGATGTGGCATTGGCATTGGTTACAACCAAGCTACGTATCCGGCAATGAGTGACGATATTTCTACTACTATATCGAAGGAAGTACCAAAAAACTGACCTTAATACTTAAACGAAATTGAGGTACACACTTTTGTTACCTGTTAGCTGCCAAAGTAATCATCGTCCAAATTTCATAATCCCTGATCGTTTTTACCGGAACTATGCTCTGAGAAACTTTCAAGTTTAATAAAATGACGAAGATCTGGCAAACACGGGCTCTTTTCGTTTAGCTAGTTTATAGATTGCTAGTTAGGTAGGGCCTCGGTATAGATCAGACAATCAGAAATTGGATGTGTGCTCTATTTCTCAATAAATTGACCATCAACCACATTTTGGGGCTCGTCGACTAATCGTGGCTACTATGTAGTTCAACTTTTATCAACCCTTTTGGGAATGTGTGCTTATTAATTTTTTATCTGGTGTTTAATATGATTTTTATGATAAAGACGACAACAAATAATAAGTGTAGGTATTTCAAAATTTTATAATCACTACAAATGGCACATATAGAGATGCACACACATTGGACTGTTAGTCGCGGTTTAGTCATTTTTTGACCATGTTTCTCAAAATAATTATTGTGATGATGTTTTTTTTTAAATGCTAGCAAACATCTTTTTGTAAATGCTAGAAAATGCCTTTTAAGCATAGGTAAACTTTTCATTTTTATGAATTTGATAACAGGAATAAATAGCTTATTCATGATTTGTAATAAATAAATAGATCACAAATAAAAGTATGGTGTTTTAATTACAACATTTAACGTATACATTTTAATATTTCAGAGGAATGCAATAGTTCTACTTCATATATGTGTCCAAATGGAGAGTGTATTTCGATAACCTCCCGTTGCAATAAATTATTAGATTGCCCAGGAGGTGAGGATGAACGATCGTGTACCTGCGCTGATTATTTACGAGCTGAATTCTCTCAGTCTAAAATTTGTGACGGATTTGTTGATTGCTGGGATTATTCCGACGAATACAATTGTGGTAAGATAGGCTCTACCGTTCATATTAAGCATATGGGGACCTTATTAATATATCTATAAACAGTATATTTTAAAGTAATGAATTAAAAAGCATATAGATTTTAAAGACACTTGTTTACCTCAACCTTAAGTTAGTTCTGTAGTAAAGACAATTTACTCTATGAATATCAACTCATACTTTCATTATTTTGGAAGAAATGAGGATGTAGGATATTAAGATAAAAGGTAGACTTGCAGATACTTACACGTTCTTAGGAATAAATAAAGAAATTAAGATAATCTTTACATTTATAACATTAGCATATGTACATCCAGTAGTTAATTTCGTATTGCTCTTAGGAAATTATAAATATCTAAGAAAGTGTATCCTCACAAGAAAAGAATTCAACCTAAATAACTCGGGAATATTTTTAGTGATTTCATTTTGCAGAAATTTACTAGAAACTTAAAAGAGAAATGAAAGTGATATGGTTTTTCGTCAAGTATGTATTTTATTCTGTCGTATTAAAAAAAAATCTTATTTTTAGATTGGTGTAAAGAAGGGCAGTTCGTTTGTGCAAACGCCCGTCAGTGTGTTGAGATGAATAAAGTCTGTGACGGAAACCCGGATTGTCCACTTGGCGATGACGAAAAGAGCTGCGTTGCTTTGGGTGACGATATAGACGAGAATGAAGTGATACCTTATAACGAAGAAGGTAATTCATCATTAAAACTAGTAGACGTACTATGACAATCGACAACGTGACGTTGGTTATTTTTTTCAATCACGAGACGTATCTGCTTTTTGCTACCTACAATATACGAGTATGTTACATTATAAATGCGAAAATGAGTTTGTTTGTTTATAACGTATTCACCGATTAACCGCTCAACCGATTTTGATGAAATTTGGCATGGAGATAATTGAGGACCTGGGGTAAAACATAGGCTAACTTTTTTTTACTCAAACCCTGAAAGTCTGGAATAGATAAAAATAGAAAAAAAAATTTTAGGTTAAGAAAAACTATGCTCGGATTTTATTCTGCCGAGTAAAACCGCCAGTAAATAGTAATTTTAGTGTTATATTATGACTACGAGACATTCACCAATAATTAACGATTTTTCAGGATTCGTGATGGTACGGAAACGCGGTGTTTGGGGAAGACTGTGTACAGAAAGATTTGACGAAGTAATAGAACAAGCGCATAGCTCCCTAAAGTTACCCGATCTTGGCAGAGCTGTTTGTAAAGCTATGACATTTCAGTAAGTTTTTCAAACACACTTCTATTTGTTAACCTATGAGTCGCCCCCGCAAAATTCTAACACTGTTGGTTTGTCATTTCAAGAATTTTGAAGTAATTCCACAGACCACACAAATACTTGTAGACATGGTATTGGGCGGAAAATTTGTAGCTGCTCATATGAGCAAATGCTTGTAAATGTCATACTCATTTAGATAGTTATACTATATCTTAAAAAAATAATTTCTATTTTGCGATCCGGTACTATTTTATCATACCGATTATGAAGTCAAGACTTAAAGAATACCCCTGGAGTGATTTAATTTCATTGATAAGTAGTATCGCTCTGTATTTTTGTGTGTAAATGCAAGCTACACTAATAACCTATGAAATTTCCTTGAAAGGAACTTCGAATTTAATCTGTGAGTAATTCTTTAGTTATTCGTCTTAAAATATTCATATTAATTCGGTTATTGTTACTGACCAGTGCCAAAAACCAAATATTTCACAATGTTTCTAAATCTATCTTATGTCTAATAAGGTAGATTACGATTACTCAATATAATTACAAGAAACTACAACAAGCAATGTGACTAGATTATGTTCTGCGACACAAAGAGAAGAAATTACAACAAGCACGGAATATAGGTCATAGGTCATGTCCCATATAATAATAGTCAAATGCTTGTACTTTTTTTTTCGTATGCTTTCGAACACAAAGTATATGAGAGTGTTAACAAGACACAATGTGTTGAGGATTTAGACACAGTTCCTCAATAACTGTCTCACAGGGGTGTGAAACAGGACCACCCAAGGTGGTCAAATATTTTATGTACATCACTGGAGTCGAGAACGTGTCTCTCAGTATATTGGTAAAAATAATCACAAGAAACTACAACAAGCATCGAAACCAAAAACTTCTATGTATGTACTAATGTACGTAGTAGTTTCGAATTTGTAGATGTACCTATATGTATATCCTAATAGCAGCTCAGAATAAGGTGGTTGTGTGCCAACACTCCTGTTACAACGACCGATAATTTCGATGAACACGTATAGTTGCCAGTCCTAGTTATAGTAAAAAACAAACGAAAGACGTTATAAAGAGATAAATGAGGAGGAAGCAATGTGGGCTGACCGGTGAGCCCTGGCGAATTGGCAGGTACATCTTTCGACATCAGTCTATTTTTCTAATAATTTAACTTGTCATTAATAATACTTCTGAAAACTCAAGTCGAATTCTCAGCAACACTTTGGTACACACACACACACACACAAACTTTGGAACACACACACCTATAAAAAAATTGAATTTTTAAAATTTGAAGTACTTTTGTTAAAGGAAAAATTCGAAATGTAGCCTTAATTGAAAAAAGGAAAGTTAATAAATCACATTTAAATTTCATTTAATATTAAATGTGTTGAACATAACTAATAAGGCCCCGCTGATTTTATCAATATTTCAAAGTTTTACAAAACTCGGAACTTTTTTATCGTCCATGAATTTTTAAATCGAAGTGACTATTCGTACGGGTACTGGACGAATAAATTATATTTATTCGTACGTGTGTTAAATTTTTTAAATTGAGAATTAATGGGGGCCGTATAAATTGTTATTTTAGAAAAATTAAAATAAAAAAAAT
>DWBA01000563.1:0-12902 GCA_018236825.1 Apodemia zela | reverse complement strand
TGCAAAATTTCAAATGAATCCGACCGCTGGAACCTGACGAAAATCGAGCTCAAAGATTCCGTTACATTCATAGATACGTACAACCCAAGTTAATAAAAGCGTGTTAAAAAGACAAGCCCGCTGAGTTTCTTTCGCCGAATCTTCTCAGTGTGAGGCCGCGTTCCGATCCGGTAGTAGCTATTTAATCGTCGACCCGTCAAAAGTGCCTGTAAAGGTTTATTTGAATAAAAATGTTTTGAATTTTTTGAATTTTGGCTATCTATGCTAATATTCATACTTCCATACTAATATTATGAATGTGAAATTCTGTCCGTCTGTTTATCATTAGAAAGCAAAGAAGCAGATGGCTCTACTGTAGCCAAAAAAATCGCCTACAGACATCAAAGATGTTATTGGTACCCTGCTATTCATGTGCCGGAAGGCATAAGTCATACCACATGCATAAGTCTACCGGCTACCTTACTATTTAGACTGAAACACGACAGTGACAAACATTGACACTATTGTGACAGGAATAGATAAGGCGGTAGTACCATATACTCGAGCGAGACGTTGCAAAACTCTACCACCTAGTAATCAAGACAGTAGTAACATGTATGGCCAATCGTTCGCCTTTTACGAACTGCCTGGCAGAATGGCAGATTCTTTAACGGAAGCCCGGACTAACACGGGAACAAATCAACTTTTTCAAAAATCAACCCCTAAGGGCCTGAAATAGAGGATGAAAGTTTGTATAAAAACTATATGGACGAGGTATATATGCTTTGCTATCTTGTGGCGAGGTCTTAATGCCACATGTACAAATTTACCGGTTACCTCACCCTCCAAACCGGAACACGACAGTGACAAGCACTGACGCTATTAGAAATTAGGCAAGAATAGGTAAGGCGGTGGTACCAGACCCGGGCGAGACAATGCTGAACTCTACCACCTAGTAGCCCGATGTTAGTGGCTCACATAGCCAACTAGCCGCCTTTTACGACATGCCTGGGAGCAAGCCTATTAAGCCTAAGCGATAGCCTATTCTTCAAAGGAGCCCGACCCAACACGGGGTCAGACCACCCAGAATCAAACAATACAATACTACATTTAATTCTGACATTATATTTTAAGACCATTGTTGCCATAATAGTTACAAATCCCTACGCCAGTAGTGTGTGTTGGAGACTAAAGCGGCCGCGGCCGCGGGTAAGAGCTAGTACCTAATAATTACCACTGTCTTTGTATTTGTCGTGCGGCGGCCGCGTGGTGCTCTCATCGTCCTCGAACTCCGACTCGGTGGTCGTGTAGCGCGTGGTGAACGGCTTCCGAGTGGTCACCGTTGTGTCGTTACCTGCAACATTTATTGTATTAAAAAGCGTATAGTCACTAAAAATGTTTTCAGTAAATATTTTTTATACGACTATCATTTAAATGTAAATGGATCCTTTACAATGCGCTCGATATCTTCAAAAAGATTAGAGGATAAGGCAGGGTTTTTCAACAAAATTTCAAATAACACTCATAATTTTAATTTGATTCAATTCAGTCCGCTTAGAATATGTCACGCACGGGAGAGATATATTTGTCGATGTAGACAAACATTTCATTCGACCTAATATACAAGCTATGACGTGTGTGAACGCTATCACTATATTATCTACTTTTGGCTTGTTGCCAAAACACATATGTTTTTGCACTGATCCCGTGCTAGAGAAAACTTAAAAGTAACAATATTATCCTTGTAAGTTACTTAAATCACTTATCCATAAATTACATTGGAAATGAATACTCATGCGAGCAATAATTGAACCTCTGAACACATTAAGCTGGACTGAGTAGCTATTGTAGTAAAATGAGTCTATCTCTACGTAGAGCACTAAGAGCCTTTTTTGGTCTGTAACAATAAGAACAATTAGTTAAAGATGTTTTTTTTCAATTTTTTGATATAAACAACGTTGCCCGGGATTGGATAAGAGCCCGGTTAGCGATAGGCGTGTCACCTATCACACGTGGGACCGAGTATTTTCGGCTAATCATGGGTGCCCTTGTTGTAACTTTGCCTACCTCTTCGCGGTTACGTGAAGATACTTTTTATTAAATTTACTTTAAAACTTAAAGAATACTTTTTGGGCCAACCAGCTAAATAAGCAATATACTTGCATCGATTACATTATATACACAAAACGAGAAGTACGAGTAGGTAACTATCACGCCTACGTCTGTTAGTAATATGGACATATTATTTAAATAATGTTTTAGTCTCAGACCAACAAAAAATTTTGGTTTTAGTCAATTAAATCCTGACTTAATTTATATAGACTTTTTCTCACCAGTCAATAAATAAAATTGAAAAGGTAAATTTCCTGTTAAAATTTTAAGTGTTAATTTTCTTGAGTGTAAATTCAGTTATTTTGCTAATTTATACAATTTTAAGCGTTAATTTACTTATTTAAATTTAGTTATTTTGTTAAATGGATATGGCTACTCTAGGATTTCTTAACAGCAGAGATAAGTAATTTGAATTGTATGATATGAACATTTATACTCATTAAGAACTCATTAAGGATTCTGTTACAAAATATTATGATATTTTAAAAAAGTTTGTAATACCGCAGTCATTCCATGTTGCTTGGAAAATAAGAAGGAAACTTAAAAATACGAGACGTACACACCGTAAGTGTTCAAGTTACTGAGGAGATTGTATATTCTGTGTAGGTATTAGTATATTTTAATAAAGTGTTCTTGCAAATGAATATTTTAATTTCATTTCACTAGAAACTATAAATTTTTATCTATTCGTGTCATAATAAAATGTACAGATCAAATGAACTTACCAAGAGGCTCGTCGACACAACACTTCATAGAGGGGTTAGGACACTCCACCTCTTCGAGGATGTTGGAGCAGATGAGGGAGGCGAGCGAGTGCATGCACACGCCAGGGCAGTTCTTTGCGTCCACCTGCGTGTCCAGCGTCTCCAGCAGACCTGCAACAATTACATGGCATTTTTAAAACATTTTTGTTGAATTATTGACTGGCTTCATCGCGGTTTTGCCCACATGTTTCCCCCTAATTTTATAATATATGTGTCTCTACCATCGTGACTACTGGGCGGAAGAGTTCTGCAACGTCTGACCCGAGTTTGGTACCACCGCCTTATCTGTTCCTGTCGCAATAGCTTCAAAACTTGTTAATGTCATGTTCCGATATGGAGGGTAAGTAGCCAGTAAACTGATGCATCCCTGCCACACGGATAAAAACGCATTTGACATCTATGGACGATAGTTATCTCTTTCCATCAGGATAACCATCAGCTTGTTTGCTATTCTATTGTATACAAACAACTGGTTTGTTTACGATCCTTATTCTGTAAAATGGTATAATTATAAGTAGCTAAAATGACAGCCAATCTAGTTAAGCGTTCACAGCACCGGAACTTTTACTCCACAATTATATTCATGTGTGCAATACGTGTATTTATTTGCAATCTGGTAACGTCAGCGAAACAATTTGTTTTTAAAATTATCTTAATTTCTAAATATTAAATTTAAAAATATTGTTCATAATCATTAGGAAGTAGTTTTTTTGCGTAATAAAGAATCTGCAAATCTCGATCCAGTAGTCACAATTCGGAATTAATTATATAAGTATCATGGAATCATAATTTATATTACAGAATATATACCAAGAAATTTGTGACTGATCGACGCAATGACGCATCAACATAATTTGAAAATTCACATAACTATATATTTGCAAATGTAGACAAGAAGCTATAATTAACTGGTCGTTTAAAGCTAGTGACAGATAAAAAGCAAAAACGTTAATGATCGGCTTCTTCGGGTATGTAGATCGTACCTATAATGAAAATATAAAAGTCTCAGATATATTTTTCAAAGTTTGCGTTTATTATTAAAAGTTGTAAAACTGCTTTATATTGTATATTGGATCGTTTTAATCATATAAAATATGTATTTACGTTGCTCTATTTACTTTTTGTTTAATTCTGTGTGTGCAACTTTTACTGAAATTTTTATGTGAAACTATTTTAAGAATTGCGTGTATATGTCAAATAGTTTTTTTTTGTAATTAACCTTTAATTTATATTACATTAATAAGGAATAAGGTCCTTTTAAATTTGAACTCCTAAATTTGTATTTAATCGCTTTTAAAAAATCAAAAAATATATATTCATAATTTTTGAAAAAATCAACTAGTAGAAGAAATTATAGCGATAAATGTTTTATCAAGTTCCAATGTCTTTCAAATAAAATATTATGTACTTTATTATTTTTCTAAATTATTCCGTGAAACTAGCTCAACCAAATAAGGTTTATGCGAATATCCTTCAATTTTAAACTCAAAAACGTGAAAACTTGTATGTGGTCTAGTCGCAAAACATTTTAAGAAAAGCTTCCTTCATTATATATAAAAATATATACATTGTCCGTTAAAAATAAATACTTACGATTTTAAGTTTATTTTTCCTAATGATCCCTTAAAAACGTTAAATGGAGGGAAAGGAACTTTTTTTACTGATATTTAAACTAAAGCAATGTGGATATAATCTCTTTAACAAAAATGTCTAACATAAGCTGCTATATTATAATAATATTAAGAAAAACAAATTATTTAAAGGTGACTCCTCCAACCCTCTATTATTGGCTATATTTTGGGTAGATTATTTTATATTAGTCCCTTCATATAGTTGTTAAGCACAAAACAATTAAAGATAGATAAACTTTACAGTGGCATAACTTGTACATATTTTGATATAATCGCGGCAATAACATCAATGGTAGCGCTATCGAACGTTGTAGTATCCTGTAAACATGAAGCTATATGTGTCTACATCGGGTATAACGTATTAACCACCATTAAGTATTAACGCCTTTGTGTTCACAGAACACGGTAGTGCCTTAACACAAGAAAAAAACCTATTCATTGGTAACGTACGCCACAAACTGACTTTGATTATCACACGAGTGAAGTTACTAGCTATGGGAAGGTAAGTAACAAGATTTATATTTTGTTTCTTAATCATTGTAAGATATACGAGCTCTCAAGCAATTACTATCGCCTTACAAGGATACAGCCCTTGTAAATGAGTATGTTTTTGCTTGATCAGTTCAATGATTTTTTTTGATAACGGTACAAACAGCGCTCTGTGCATACGCAAGTGGAAACGGCATTTTTTGCAGCGGTCGCCGGCGCCGGCCGGGCCGCCGCCGCGGTGTGAGAATATGTTCTTAGAATTGTTTCTATACTAGGTGATGCTTTCTCGTTTAATGCCAAGTCAACATCTTATTTTGTAAACAAATATATACCTATCCTGAAGCCAAATCCGCATAGATACACAAACAAAACATCAAAAATCAAGTGCCAAATATAAATCAGATAAATCCTTAATTTGAACAGTCTTTAAACGTTTAAACGTAATATCTACGACTGGAGCACCTAAACGGAAAAGATTAGAAATTATATATTTCATCAATCGATCGAGGAATTCCTTATGTTGGTCCTCTTGAAGAACAACTATCTGCCATTCCGCCAAGCAGTTCGCAAAAGCCGAACTATTTTTGTCACTACCATCATGACTACTAGGTGGCTGAGTTCTACAACGTCTCACTACTGCCGCCTTACCTGTTTCTGCCGCAAAAGCGTCAATGCTTGTCACTGTCGTGCTCCGGTTTGGATGATACGGTAGCTGAAAGACTTATGCATGACATTACCATCCCGCCACATGGATAGCAACGCACCAGTATAACATACTTACGTGGTGTCTGTAGACGATGGTTGTCTCTTTCCACCACCAAAATCATCAGGAGAGCAATCTGCTTGTTTGCTATCTTTTGATATAAAAAAAAATCAACAAATCAAACTATGAATAACTGCTTTTTTATTGATTCCTTTACTAAATTCATTTTGGGAACGAGAGGCAACAAAATCTTTAAAGGCGGTTTGCACCACCTCAACGGAATTGATTTTTTTCCTGCCCCTAAATTGTTCAAATTGCGGAAAATTTGGTAATTGAAGTCATAAAGGTGCGGGGAGTACGCGGGTGTCAGAGGCGTTCCAACCGTCTTTTGTACGTGTATGGTCTAGCGTTGTCCTAAGCAACAGTGGGTTACAGCAATTGATATATTTTGCGGCTACAGCGATTGTTGATGATACAAAGTCTGTCATAATTGTGTCGCCAGGTGTTAGGAATCTGCGAACCGACTATCTCATAACTATTTGGCTAGAAATTGTGCTGTCACATTTGGTCCCAGGTGTATTCACAATGTTCCCCGACGTCTAAGTCAAACCTGCTACCTCAGAAAGACCTGGTCGAAGATGGCGCGGCCACATTCCTGCCCGCAGATGGAACAATCGCACCGTTAGTCGGCCGACCTCGCTGGCACAGTTACGTTTAATCTAATGAAAGGAAAATATACGACGGTACAAGGAACAGGCTTTTAGAGATTTAGTTTTGTTTTAGAAAACAGTTGTCATTGGGGGATATTAGAGTGAAATAACATAAAAATAATACTACAAACCGTTATAGTAGAAAAATTATATGGTACCTATTTAAAAGGTAGTAAAAACACATAGTGCAATGGTAAAGAAAAATAAAATACAAGAATTTAGTCTTTAGGTGACATTTAACTAAACTTTCTCAGATATTTGTTCTATCGTATTGCTGCTTGCATGATTTTCCTAAAGACATGTTGCAAACGAATCTAAAATAAATATCATTACACTGGTTCCCTAGCGGGGTAGGTTGAGTCAAAAGACATCTGTCAGATGGTGATCCTCTTGCTGCAAATAAGCATGTGATTGAATGATGTATTTTAACTGTGTTTAAATGCTTTTCTTATTGTTATTTGTGCTAGTTTTAATGAATTACTCTGTTTTCCTAAGTTTATATAATTTCTTAAGTTTTAAGAGTTCAATGTGCTTCATAACATTGTAAAATATGCTCACTTATTTATATTCGTGATTATGTTAATATTATTGTATTTACTATCGCCCCTGTCTGCTGCCTGCCTGCCTGCCCCTATCGCCTGAAACACAAGTCAACCTAGTTCAGGCAGGTACATATTAAATTAGATCATAAGATAGTTTTTAGGTATTTTATGTTATACAATGTAACGCACAATTTATTTATCTGAATAAATATTTTTGATTTTTTTTATTCCCGACAAGGATAAAAATTTTATGTGATGAGCAAAGATATTTTTATCTAAGTGTCTAGATATTTATTAATTCAGTATTTATATAAGTATTAGTATCGATGACTAGCTGCCATACTACATGCAAACAATTTGCTTACCATGGAGTAAGATTAATTCGTGTAATTTTTCAGTGATGTTTATTTATTTGAATATTCTCTTCAGTAGTCCAAAAACTGGCAACGTAAATTTAAAACGGTCGCAAAACTGCATACGTACGTATGTATACGTATATTCTGTTCGTATAAATAACAATCAAATTGCACATATTTGTTTTAAATTAAGTTATAGATTAGATCATAGATTTTTCCCCGTGTTGGCTCGGGCTTTTTTGGAGAATAGACCAACTGCCGTTCTGCCAGGCATGTCGTAAAAGGCGATTAATTGGCTATACGTGTCACTAACATCGTAACTACTAGGTGGTAGAGTTCAGCATTGTCTCGCCCGGGTCTGGTACCTATTCCTGCCGCAATAGCGTGAGTGCTTGTTACTGTCGTGTTCCGGTTTGTAGGGTAGCCGGTAAACTTATGCATGTGGCATTAAAACCTCGCCACAAGATAGCAACGCACCATAAACATCTTCGGTGTCTATAGGCGATGGTTGACTCTTTCCATCAGGAGACGCGTCTGCTTGTTTGCTATCTTATGATATAAAAAAAAGATCAAATCGTGTAATTTGTCCAGCTACATTTAAAAAAAATATGAGTTCAGTGAATTCCCTGCACTATATTAATATACCAGTAAATTTATAAAAAAATTATTCACATTTGTGAATAAATAAAATTTCTATATAGAAAAACCCGGGCATAATATATCCGTATATCACTCGTTTATGCTGTATATAACGCTGTATTCTATGCATTAGGGCAAACTTAACAAACGGTGGTCGCCGTTACCCGATGACCTAACGCGTTGGCGGAGAAATCGTCGCGCGCCGAAAACGAAAGTCCCCACACACCGTGAGGCTACTGCCTCATACCACCTCACACCGCACTCCCGAGCGCTATTTATACATCTAGCGATAGCCGGGCGGCTGCCAGACGATGTATAGAGCCTCTTATGTCAAATTATACCAACGACAGACTAATTAAAATGAGTCGAGTCGCTTTGATGTCGCACTGACGCACGGTGGCCATAGCGACAGGTGGAGACATGTTTGCACTTATCAATCGTAATGATTCACAAGCTTTACATAAATTATATGTGTGTACGATTACCGTTGTGAAAGTTTCGTGGTTTTGGGCATATTTACTTGGGTGTTTAAATGGTGGTGAAGGGTCAATAATCCTAAGTTCGGGTTAATTGCAAAATTAAAACACACCCGAAAAATGTAAACACCCTACATGAAAGTGGAAATTGTAAAATCTTCTTGTATCTTTAATCTTACAGTTTCTGCCTTTACGCGGCGCTCAAAGCACGAAGTTCCTAAAAGGCGAACGATTGGCTATAGGTGTCACTACCATCGTGACTAACCTAGTAGCAGAGTTCTGCAACGTCTGGCCCTGGTATTTAGTATGATGTAATGGTACCCACGGCCTTACCCTTCCTGTCGCAATAGCGTCAATGCGTGTCATTGTCTTGTTCCGGTTTGGAAGGTAAGGTAAACTTATACAAGTGGCCATAGCATTCTTATAATATAAAAGAATTAAAAAACATATTTTAGTCTAATACTATTATAAAAGTGGTCAAATATTATGATTGGCGTTCACCGTTAGAACGAGATTAACGCAAACACTGTAATATGAATCAAACTATTGACAAATGTAGTCATGCTCCGCATTTTTTGATATTCGGGCGGAGTATTTGCCCAGAGATTAAGTTTGAGCAACTAGTGCCTGCGCTAAGGACTGTCTCCCTTGAGACCGGATTCCAGAATTAGCATATAATAATTATTAGTTTATGTATAGAATATACTTGAGTTTTGATTTTCAGTTTTTTAGTTGTCTAGTTTTGATTTTCTTTAATAATTTATTTTATTACTTTAGAATTAAAGCTATTTTAAACAACCTGTTTAAATATCTCTATCTATATTTTTGCATGCAATTATATTTTTTTTACATAAAGTTAGTTTTCTAAACATTTAAGTGATGACGTTATGAAATAGGCTGATTTTTGCGTTGATATAGATTTTCATACAAACTTTCATCCCCTACATCAGCCTCTCAGGGGTTGATTTTTGGAAAAAAACTAGCGTATGTTTAACTTCGGTTCTTCAATTATCTTCTTGCCAAAATCCATTAAAATCGGTTCCGCTGCTTAGTCGTGAAAGCGTAACAGACAGACGGATAGGCTTTTGCATTTATAATATCACTAGCCGTTGGCCGCGATTCCATCGTGTGGTTATGAAGATATGAAGTTTAATGATGTTTAACGTAAACCATTTTTATATTTCAGTCAAGTGAGAGAGGCATGTTCTGCCTACCTCACTTGGCAACTTTGATGTATATGTGTGTGTGTGTGTGTTACATTACATCACAATCGTTTCAGCGGTTTATCCGTGAAAACGTAACAGACTTTCGCATTTATTTTATTAAATATGGATTAAATATGTATTTAAATTCCTTGGTATTTAAAATAAAACATAGACAGAAGTACCACAGAAGGGCAAGCTTGTACTTATACATATTTTCAGCATATATTCTATACTTTCCATCGTCGGCACTTGGTGAAATTCCATTGTAATGATGCACAATTCTAAAACTCACTTGTACTTTGATTTCACTGCAGAACACATTTATTTTAGTATATTAATCAACCGGTTTCACTTTTTTAAAGCATCTTCAGGATGTAATATACTACATCCCGAAGATAGTATATACAATAGATAGATAGATAGATAAAGTACAAGTGTGTTTAAGAATTGTGCCTAATTATATTTTTAGCACTTGTTGTTGTGACGAGCTACGTGTAATATTGGTTGGCGCTTACATTCTGGCTTCAGCTTACATTCAGGCTTTTAGTGCATGCGGTTGGCAACAACCGACGCACGCTGTCAGCGTATGACTCAATACTTTCTCGGAGCATCGAAACGTCTCGACCACACTCCTGCTAATTAACAAACGATAAATCATTCAAACGCGGTAACAGTGTAACACTGTAAATCGACACATCTGGGGATTCTCTATAATATTTTTTAACAATTGGAACTACTTTTAATTATTCTCGGACTATAAGAACCCGGAAGACCGAGTTTTGCTTGTTATATTTATTGTAAAGCCGTGTATTTTTCGGAAAATATATTTAAATATGAATCACATACTATTCTTAGTCTAAGATTCGGTGGGACATCGACCTTCACCCATCTGATAACTCGATGAGACATATTTTTTATAAAACATAATTCATTAACAAACTTGCCGTTGATAGCTTGCTTATCGAAAAGTGTTCATAGCTATTTTTAATCAATTTTCTTTCATCGCCTTCACTCTTTTGATAACCGATTGAATTTCATCTCAAAAAACTATCGGAGAGAGTATATAGTGAGTTACATGTTCACATCGGCTTGCCAGGTAACCATGAACAGAAATCAATCAATCAGAACAGAGTGAAAAACTATCAGTTGAGATAAAATTAAGGTAAGTGGTTATCGTAGGTTGGTGAAATGGGTTATTTTGCCCGTCGCCGCATTTGCCTACTTTTTACAACTACAATTGAAATATAGCAATATATTAATAAACAACCAACATTAAGAAATGACAACAATTTATCACACCACAGTTGACTAGTTGAAAGTCGTAATCATTATCGGAATATCGCAAGATTTTTTTATGTCATAGATAGCAAACAAGCAGATGGTTCTCATGGTTGAAAGAGCTAACCATCGCCTATAGATATCAAAGATGGTAATATTGCGTCATTCGCCGTGTGGCTGAGCTGTAATGCCATAATATGCATAGCGTGAAATTTCGTAGCAACGTCGTAGCAGTTCAGTCGGCGGTAGAGGCCTGCCATATACGCCGACCGCCACCTCACCTATTCCTGACACGACACATAGCGACTAGCGTCAGTGTTTTTCACTATCATATTCTGATTTGAATAGCAAGGTAGACGATAAAGCTATGTAGCACACACACGCCACACGGATAGCAACATAAAATTTTCATCTTTAGTGTCAAAAGGCTGTTGGTGTTTCTTTCCATCAGAAGAGCCATCTGCTTGCTATCTTATTATATAAAAAAGAAAGATTAAATATGTATGTATGTATGTATCTTCACGCCAGATCCCTTATGGGGTAGGCAGAGAGAACCGAATGACATATGTCACGATCCTTGCAGATTTGTCTTGCTTCCTCCACATTCATTACCCTCTTCATACATACACGCCAAAGATTAAATAAATACCGATTTAAAAGTGTAGCCAATAGCCATATATTTTATCTAGTCACGTACTGCCTTTACGTGGCGTTATTCTCAAATAAACCAAAACATTTATACTACACTGATTGTGTCAGTTTAAAACTTGCGAGTAATTGGCAAGTCTATCTAATGTGAATACCAATAAATCTAATCGGTTATCCCTGTACATAACCGAGAACTCACTTAAATGACCGCCTTGTCAGTCGAGTGGTTAGCGAAACAAACTACGAATACACGGGGTCCGGATTCGATTCCCGGCAGGGACAAACATTTGTGTAATGAGCATAGATGTTTGTATTTTTGGGTTGGGGTGTTTATTAAATATATAAAAGTATAATATTAAGTATGTAATTTTATGTATTAATATCGTTGACTGACGTGTGATATGGCACAAGCAAATAATCTGCTTACTTTGGGGTTAGATCAATTCGTGTAATTTACACAACTGACACAAACAGAGACACACACACATACACACTAGATAAAGACTTATTCAAATGCCACGACTCCGCGCTCCACATTTAGTTCGGAAGCTGCACTAAGCTGAGGTCCGGTTTTCCAGGAGTCAGCCCTTAGCGCGGGCGTCAGTAGTCCATATTTAAACTTAATCGCCTCTGTGGTCTAGTGGTCTGGTTTCGGATTTGACCATGAGGTCCCGGGTCGACCATTAAAAATGTGTTTTTTCAGTTTTCTTATAAAAACACGGTGGGACAGAGTATCTTCGGCTAATCGTGGGTGCACTGGTTGTATCTCTGCCTACCCCTTGGGGAATACGGACATGAAGATACTTACTTTAATCTCTGGCTGAGCACTCTGCTCGCCCCAAAAGTCCGTTGTCTCAGTAACGATACGCAAGGTTAAAAAGTTAGTAATTTAAAAAAAACTTAAATAAAAAAATACATTTTCATAGTTTTCATTCACATGAAGCGATGAGACATCATGTCAGATGAGTGTTATATAAACAAGTTGGCCAAACAAGCCGGCTCATGGCTGGGGGGGGGGGGTTCGTCAGCGGCGGACGTTCACCCGCGAGAAAGCAGAGTGGCCTCAGGCCGCGCCGTGCTCATAATTAATAACTAGTCCAGGCGAGCGACGCCACTCAGCAACCTTCAGTGACATTGTGGTGCTTTCTATTGTTAGCAATCAGTTAGACACACTCATATCGCTACAACCGACTTCAACTCCTCTATTTCTCCGTAACTTCTTTATAAAGAACCGTGTTGGCTTTTTTCCCCGTGGTTGGTTATCACCCGTGTTGGCATGGGTTCTTTTAATAATAATCTATACATAGTATAAAGCAAAGTCGCTTTCCGCGTCTGTCTGTATGTATGTATGCTTATATCTTTAAAACTAC